>JAEBDU010013396.1:494666-565609 GCA_016802625.1 Heliconius numata | reverse complement strand
AGCAGGCGTAGCCGCGTCCGGGTCCACTAGTGTAAGATATAAAGTGAGATTATTTATATGCAAATAAAAGTTATTTTTTACACGAATAAATATAATACATAATAATTATTGTTATTTAACTTTTTAGCATCTTTCTAAATGTTACAGTCCATAGGTATTTGTTATCAGACAGACAGCTTCCATTATCAGTTATAATGGGTAAAAAAACGAAAGGTAACATCGTACAACAGATATGTGAAGGATAATTTGTCAAATGTCGGCGTCGAGCGTGCACTGCAATGATTAATTACATGAGTTTTGTTTATATATATATATATATGTAAGACATAGATATGTATGTTATATATGTATGTGAAATAGGAGTACTTTTTTCGTGGTCGCCAAGAGGTACGGGTTCAAATTATGCTCATTCAATTTTCCATATTCCCACTTGAAGGAATGAAGTATTTTCCCCACTTTGGTATGACAAACTTTATGGACATTATCTCGAATTCTGGCAGAAAAAGGAGGTCGCAGTGTCTTGACACTAAGTTCTTTCTGCCTACCCTGTTTGTTACCTTCGCAGAAATTGTATTATTTTAAAAGGGAATCTAGTTTATGTTGTATAGAAATTAGCTAAATAAACATTAAACTAATACTAGTCTTACTTACTATGAACAAAATTTTATAGCGTGTTTTTCACAATTTTTAAGCTAAAAATAAATTTGTATGATGGAAAATAACAATTTCATTCACTAACATTTTATTATGATGAGAATTTTCAGGGATTAAAAATTTCAATGGAATGATGGAAAATGGAGATTGAATTTTGTACATCGTTATCCTGTATCAGTATTATTATGAACTTGTGATGTATCCCGACTTTGTATGTATGTTAAAACTCGATTAATTAATTTAATTTCTGGGGGCCCTCATGCCGTTTACTTGATCATCCACCAGTACATCGATAGGTTCTCGAAGGTCAACCATTATTATCATTCTTTTCTCACTCATTCGCTACGTACCCAAGTTAAATGAATACGTCCGTCTTAAATCTCACCGAGACATCCTCACACATACAATTTATTATTTAAATTTTATTAAAAAATATGCTAAAATCTAAAACTATTTAAGAGTTTGTACACAAAACTCTACTTAGCTGTAACTTTTATTAAATTGTAGTACAAAGTTATCCACGTACAGCATTACCATAATGTTTCCTACATTAAAGTAGCGATTAGCGTAAAGCTGCGGTTCGACCGCGAGCGATGCTAAGCTGGGATTAGCCATGTGCGAGCGTATTAGATATAAGTATAATCCTAATCATTCTGTTAGATTGCCGTATTCTATATCCTTTGGATACTGTTACTAGAAGGTAGGACAAGTTGACTGACACTGCTGACATTTTTTTGTGCACAATGTCAATGTTGAATTATGAATATATTAATTTTATTTTCTTTTTATGTATTGATAACTTCTTTACTTACAAAAAAAATACTTCTTTACCTAAAGAAAAAAAATTGACAAAGTAAAAATATTTTGTATTTCATTGTAATCAGACTAAAGGAACAAAAAATATTTTTTAGATATAAACATCGACGTGCCATCAATGGTTTTAAATTTATTTCTTGGAAAGGCAACAAAAATTGTAATTACAAAAAATATGAAATATCTGACAGGAGACGACGGTCTTCCCTTATTATTTTGAGTGTTTTTATATTATCTTACAGTTTATTCACAGCTTATAATGAAAGAATAGACAATTATGTAAGAGCGACTACAGTACATATTTACTCTTCATTTATATAACTTCACGCTGTGTCCTGCACATAATAATTCCTCCGAGTGGGAATCGAACTCAAAACCCACGCGTTTACAGTCACACCTGTGCTACGACGACCCCGTAAAACTATAATAGTTGTCTTATTTCGTTTGCTTGAATCATGAATAAATTTTGCTATTATTTGTGTATTATAAAACTGACTTTACTAACTCAGTCTCCCTTTCATTTCACCTACACCCCTTTAAAAGGTGGTCTTTCATTAGAAAAGGCATCAGATACAAAGTTCTGCTAATAAACTAAGTTGTCATGAAGTCTAAGTTATTACTCAACTGAAATTAAAGTTGGTAATTACCCGAGCGAATTAACTAAATATAATTTATTGGTTTTTTATTCTTTAAGCATTTTTAATATCTGCAACGTGCTTGTTTATCTTTTTCTTTTTTTGCTTTATATTTTATTTAAATAGATATGTATTTGACAATTGACTGTAACTGCGACGGTTATTAATTCGATTTTAACTAAGAAATGATTTACATAGTTTTATTTTCCGTGCTTTGGTAAGAAAATAAACAAAAAAGCGTGACATGATTTCCACCGGTCCACATCCAGCATCTCGTAAACTGTATCGTGCTATATACAGGATAAACTAATAGCGTGGAAAAATCAAATCTTTAAAATAATTATACTGTATTTTTCAGAATATGGTAACGACAGCCATATTACATGCTCCTGTTCTAATATTATTTATAATATAAAGTATCCCAAACACAAGATTGATGAAAGTGGTCTGGCTGGTAAGAACATTAGAATCAATATAGAGTTTGGTTGAAGGCGCTAACCTCAAAAACTAATTGGTTTAATGATAAATTGTTTTGGATAATTCAAATGTGAAAATCAAAGATTTTACTAATGCTGTTGTGTCTTTGTGATTGTAATAGGACGAAAACATCCCAAGTTCAAAATGAAAAGTGAATTAAGTGGCTGGTGATCATATTTCTATAAACAACCAAGAAATGGGCATTATTATAAATAATTGACTTGATATTAGGTTTAATACGAGTAATAATAAATATAGAAATTGAGTTTGATCAACATCTTTTGTTCCGAATCTCAAAATAATTTTCGCTTTGGAATAATATAGAATTATTTGAACCTTAAATTGTATTATTACTTCGTGGGTATTATATAAACAATGAAATACTTATTGTTACATCGAATATTTCCGTTTCTGGTGTTTAATTACGTTAAAATATAAATCCCGAAATTGAATTAGGCTAGAATTATCTTGTGTTAATTTCAACTATAATTTGTTATCCTCTCGGTGATACATTTTGTTAATTAGCATCTTACTACATTATTACAGTAGTGGTCATTGAAGTATTTTTCATTTAAACTGACAGACAAACTTGGGAAGTTTTCACATGCTGGCAGGAAATTTAACATGTAAGTAAATTAGTGAGTGTAGGGAGCTGCTCCCCTACTCAACTATTCTAAGCAGCATGTGGTCTAACCAGATACTTTAACGCTCGACTACGTCCAGAAGTTGGTTATCGACGGCCATGAGTACATAGTAGAATTTAATTAGAAAGTTATCCAAGCAATTATACAGTCAATTGATCGTGGAAATGAATCGAGGAGGAGATAAATTGTGATTCCCCTCAGCCTAGATCACAATCTAGCGGAAAGTCATATAACTTTACAAATAATGCTTCCTTTGTGAACTTATGTAATGCCTCTAGTTGTCGATACCTTAAGGTGGTACCAAATTTTCATTATCGATATAAAAAAACATATGTATCCCTATATTATAAATTCGAAAGTAACTCTGTCTGTCTGTCCGTCTTTTACGCAATCAGGGCCAAACCGTTAATTTAATTGTGATAAAATACTCATATAGAGATACTTGATGGTCTCGGGATGAACATAGGATACTTTTTTTTTGTCATATTTGTAATATTTTCGATATATACCAATATATTAAAATACTTATTAATTTGACATGCAATTTATTCCGCCATGTTAATAATAATCGTCGCTATGCGACCGTTGCTAAGCAACGATTTGTGAAGTTTATTGTTAGAAAACGTCACCCAAAATGAGCTTGCTTAACGCATCTCTCTATTGAAAACTGAAAATAATTTCATAAATATATATTTATATATCATATCATAATATATTTAATAAATATTAGTATAGTTCAAGCGGGCGTAGCCGCGTTAGGGTCCACTAGTTGTATATAAAGTTACCAAATAATTTATTCATGTTACCACAAAAACTGCCCATTACAGTACTTAGATAACGAGTTGGCGCAATCTTGTCCATTTGCTTTCAATGGTGCTGGTGGACTGCCAACTAGCTCTCGTATAACTTTTACAAATATCATTCTGCATCTACAGATGCACATCTGTGCGTTATTATCACAAACATCATGTGAATATACTGAAAATATAGTCCAAATTGAATTTATGGATGTGTTACTCATACCCTGCGCCATGCAGAGTAGTCTCAGCAGATCTTATGTAGAGAACAGAGTGACAGTATTTTCCGTTTATTTTTTTTTCAGAAATTGCTTGTTGGGTGACGTTTTTACTTAACTTCACGCTTTATGCTTAACGGAGAAGTCAGAGAGCACCGAGCGCCATTCATTTTTTTACATTCGTTTTTACCAGAACAAAAACGAAAATCATTCCATTATAAGTAATTAGACTGGGGACTGACTTGTATATTATATGTGGATATATTATACAAATAATTATTTCAAGTCATACATATTCAGTGAACTATAGATGAGCTATAAAGTTTTAAATTGTACACATCACTGTATATAATCTCTTAATTAAAAGCAAGTAATAGTTTGTTTTTAGTATCTATTACGTTTAATACGTATTTATTTAAGGATTCCAGGAGTGTGGCACAAGATCTTCCAACGAAGTATGAATAAAAAAGCTAATCCTTTTTATTAGCCTTGTTAATTACAGTGTAATTTGGCCTTTACGACCTCCATTGGATATTTGAGCGTGTAAACTGGGGCGAATTTATGAGTATCTCGAACTTTGCTTTATTCGGCATTGGTTGAGATATAATAAATTATTGTATGGTAATAAATTAGGACGTGTTTAAACCAAATACTATGACGGTACATAGTTCGAATTTCAATCTAAGTTTGGGCTTAAATAATTTCGATTCTTAGATTTGGTTATTATATTAAGCGAGAGACCGTCTATCTGTATACTGTAAAACTATGCGAGAAAAATTGAGAAAAAGGAGCTGAAAATCGTCGTCTTTTTAATAGTAAAATTAGTTTTACCTTATTTATAAATGAACATTGTTATTTTAATCTAAATTAAAAAAAACATCTAAATTTAAAAGACTATTGTAACCATAAAATTTTATAATAAGACTGTGAAGCAAAACAAAATGAGATTTCTTAGTAAAAATAGCTGCAGTTTGTTACATTGTACTCAAGTTTAAATTCGTTAAGCTTTTAAATCCACTTGTTTTAATTGTGCTTAATTAGATCCAAGTCTTTATTGCACCAGCTACCTGGTTGGTTCTTTATTTGTAACTATATAGTTACTAGTAGAATGTTTGTACATATTGTTAGAAGTTTGAAAAAATATTTTAGTTATACATTCGTTGAGTGAAGGAACTCAACGCAGCAATTCGTGTTGTAACCGAAGCGAGAAATGCCCTTTTGTCGTCTATCATTCCTCATGTGGTAATTGAACCCACAACGACAATAACGCTGGTTTTCTTTGCCAACACAGTATACACTATTGCTTACAAGCAGCTATACTCTGTTCTTAGTACCTACTCCTTAAATAAAGAATCTATTTACACTAAAATACGTATACCTAATATTTATTGAAGTTGATATTTATATCCTTGAGTTTCATCTGTCATCACGCAAAGCCTTGAAAATTGAACGGTGCGTAAGGAACAGAGTGTCTGAACACTAGGGTCTCTCACCCTACTCTAATAATATATGCTGGTATAGTAACTGATATATGCGGGATACAACGTGAAGCTAAAAAAAGTACTATTTGTTTTTTTTTCATCTTTTCCCAGTTTCACTCCCTTCCCAATATAATATTTACAACACAGTCTAGACCCACGAAAGAGCTCGTTCTTTGTTCTCGTTGAAAATAAAATGCGACTGTAATTTATTGTCCCGTCCCTCGTGCAATTAAACATTTTCTTCCGACTCAATTTAGGGTTTCCAGGGTTCCACCCGACGAGGGACTGCTGGTTTCTTTTTTCCTCTTTGTGTTCTAAATGGAAAGTTTCTTTTGAGTGTGTAATTAGTTAGGTTGCTATCGAATAGTTATGTGTAAAGTGCTAATTGCAAGCTGTATTTTATATTATTTTCTCACTCACTCACCATAACTCAAAATATGTAACAAAAATAAACAAAAAGAAATTTAGATACAAAATTACACAATTCCATCACAATCGACTAAGCATCTATAAACCATGGAAATATATTAAGCAATTATCAAAAAAAAGCGTCGACGATCATCGATACGTGTTAACATATCAATAAATTTGCCTAAATTCATTTGTTCCGCTAGTGAAATTTACATGTTCAATAAATTAAAAGCTATCGAGCTTTATTTTTATATATTTTTTTAACTTCCTATCTAAAAAAGTACAATTGTTTTTATATTTTTAATTTTTGCATTTTTTCCCAAATAAAAAAAATTAAAATAACAATTATTGATATCTGCACTAAATCTTTAAGTATATGATTTGCTTGAACTATTGGAGTTCATCCTTTTATCGAAGAAAGCTATCTAAGTATTTATATTGTCCTTCCATCAAGGAAGGCTATTTTGTACATTTTTATTTTACGCTCTGGTACCAAGGCAGAAACATCGGTGTTAAGTTCCGCCACCCAACACGCAATCATATCAAAATCGGCGTAAAAAGGGGAACGGATTTAACACTAGATTCCGTCTGCCTACCCTGTTATATGCGGGATGCAGCGTAAAGCGGGAAAAAATTTAAATATGAAATATGTAATACAAAATGTGAAAAAAAAGAAAGCTTTTATTCTGAAATATTTTTAATGATCTATTTAATACATCATTACCGTAAAGCGTAGACGTGGACGTTCTAAGGTCCATCGAGAAGAGGGCGAGACAAGGGCCGTCGTAGTGATAATTACTAGTTGCTATTTTTAGTTTTTTCACATACAAATAATTTGTATTTAGGTAATGGCGCACAAATGTGACAGTTGTAGGTTCGATTCCCACTCGGCGAAATTAATTATCTTATGTTTTAATTTTTTCGCTCTGTTTACAAGACAAAACGCAATACTAAGTTCCGCTAGAAAATCGGCGGAAAGTGTGAAAGTGAGTGTCTTAACACCAGGTGACTTCTGCGCTGCTTTGCTAGAAGCAAAGCTTGCTATGCGCGAGCTACAGCGTGAAGCTTAAATAAATCTATTTATCTAGAATAAATAAAATCAGCTACACACTATATATATCCTGCACACAACAGGGTAGCAAGACGGAACCAGGGAACCTAACGTTAAGACACTCTGTTCCTATTAACATTCATCATTTTCCGCCGAATTCTGGAGGCATTATGTTTTGAGTGAAGGATTTCAACGAGGAAACGATAATATTGAATATTTAATAGTCCCGAGTGGAAATTGAACCCAAAACCGTGGTATTTACAATAGTACGCTTGTGCCCCTGCGCCGCAACGGTTCCTACTACTACTGCTACTATAAATTTGTTAAAAGGAATTACAATTTTATATAACATTTTAAAAGTATGCATTTTCAATCCTCGACCGTAATAAATGTCCCTGACACGGTTGTATGAAAATATAGCAGAAGTAATCTCTCCTTGATATTTAAAAATTTATTATACAAAATATATGTATGTATTTGCATGTGTAGTGAACTCTTTAACTATATTGAGATAAATACTTTTGTAAAACATTTTTACTATTTATTTTGAAGTAGAATTTCAGCTTTTGCTTTTTGTCAATTGAATTCACTTTCTACTTTGAAAGCTTAAATTTTTCGTATGAAACGTCGTTTTTGGCTTTGTTATTTTCTTTCAATGCTGTGATGGATAGAAATACTAGTAATGGATACAATAGTGAAATATTTATTTTGAATAGTAAATAAAATATGTACGAATATTTTCATTTCTTTCCTTCCTTCCTCCTTTAAAATCTTGCTGGACAGTTTTGTTATTATTATAAAGAATTGTATATTAAATAAATACAACTAGCTTTCACCTGTGGTGATTCTGAATCTGATGTGATATAGTTTATAACTTTCTTCCATAGATGATACTATCTAATAAAACATATATAGAAACAGTAGTTCCCGAGTTTTGTATGTTAAAATAAATATAAATTAAAAATCTTTGATTTGTTCAATGCAATTATATGGATCCATAGTCACATAGATACAGTCTGTATTTCTATATTTTAGTGGCACAAGTCTCCGACCTCCATAATAGACCTGTTATAGCCACTTCTATACTTTAATAGCTGACCCACGTAGGACTTAATATAGCCGTTTATAGCGTTTGTATTTCATTTGGTTTATTATTTTATAAGTCATAAAACAAATAAGAAAATGTATCTGAGTCGTAAAAATGGCCGTTCGGGAGCTTCATTTGCATAGCGATTTGGTTAACTTTATGAGACTCTAAAGTTTCAATTTTGCAATTCTAATATGAAATATTAATAAATAATTTTATGTAGTCAATTAGTTTGTATAATTTTTTAGCTTCACGATTTATCGCACATACGGCAATGTATGCTGAAAGGATATAGTGTTAAGCACTCCGTTTCTCACTTTCCGCCCAATTTCCGAGATATTGCATGGTTAGCGACGAAACGCAACGAATTGGGCGCCAAATTTTAGAGACATTGGATGTTGAATATCTGAACGCTGTGAAATAAAAATAATCTACTTACGAGAATTGAAGCAACAAACGCCGCGCTTACCGCCAAAGCCTATTAAGTGACGTATCTCAACGCCGTATTTTATCTAAATGGCTCAGACAAATGCGTGCTGTTTAGTGTAAATATTCCCTCGAGTGAGATTTGGACTTGTAACCGTCGTGTGCAGCGTGACATGTCCCAAATGCATCACGAATCACAACCATGTTAATTTAGTAGTAGGCTAGGGCATTCTAGTACTACGAGAGATAAAGAAAATACTTTATTATAATGATATCTATATTTGAACATAAAAGTCTTCCTTTACTGATTGGTTGACAACTAATAGTTCAAACTACACGGAGTAGAACGCTGTAATTTGGCATGAAAGATCCTTGGGGAATGGAGAGGAGCACTAAGAGAGGTTTTACGTAATATTCTTCGGGAACGAAAAGAAACGAGATGTTTAAGATTCAAACGGAATTGCTAAAAGTATTAAAACAACATGCAAAAATCAAGGACTTGTGAATTGTTAAAAAAAATTGGCATTTATAGAAACATGCCAAAATCATTTCTGAATATGTCTAATTTACAAATATCATGTATGCACAGACACCCGTAAGTTGGAACCATATCCTGCTGTATAAAACGTGCCAAGAATTTGAATTCGAAGGGTGAAATATAAAATTCGCGAAATCAGTGCTTATTCCACTAGGTATACTAACATTTACTCATGGCCATATTTGCATTTTTTTTAATTTTTTAAGTAAATGATATTTAATTAACCTTAAGAAATCTAAAAGTCTTCTTTATCACACATTACAACAATTTTTAAAATATTTTATTTTAAAAATATTTTTTAGATTTTTCGTCAATGACGCGCTTAAACTACTTAATTATAATTTATTAATCTGCATTACATTCGTTTTCTAATAATTATATAATTATAAGAATAATATCTACATTGGAAAGTAATGTTTTATTAAGCCAATTCAATAAAATTGTCATTAAGATCTGTTATTTAGCACAGCAATTTTGTCGAAAAACGATCTTGAAAAGTATACCTTTTTTATTTATAAATGAATTGTAAAGAAACATACATTAAAATAATAAGGGAAGTTTGCCAAAATACTATAGTGAAAATTACAGTTAAATGAGTTAAGTCAATTCTGAGACAAGCATAAACAAAGACACGAGCGGGTCGCTAGTATATAATACATGCATACATACTATAACATTGCAAATCCAAGCGGGTGAAGCCGCGGTCAAAAAGTTAGTAAAATATAAAATAAAATAAAATAGCCTTGTTTCTGATATACAAGAATCTCCACAATATTTGAACCACTTCACTTCATTGTACTCCCATAGTTTGTCGTTTTCGATAAAGGCTTGTTCAACAATACCAGTAGAATATTCTAAAGCAAATCCAGAGCTATTCAAGCGTTTCTGAGAGTTCCTCAGTAAATCGTTTATCTATTTAGGTTTCAGAATAAAGAATTGCTTATATTCATAACTTTAATAGCGTACAATTAATATTGAAAGGCTGTGAGGTGCAGTAATTGCCCGTCTAAATATGAAAAAGTGCGACGCGACGTTGAGTTCGGCCTGTTGACATTTAATGTCTCAAATTCTCAGTCTATTCGGCATTCCAATCCATTAAAAAAAATATTTGCTGTTTTTTTAATCAAAGTAAATACAGGGTGAGTCATATTGAACTTTCCGGTTTTGGAAGGACGTTGCACGAAGAAGGGAAGGAGTAGAAGGGTGGGGATGGTGTCATTAGACGCGCCATGACATGCAGTTTTAGTGTGAGCAATGGCTTGGTCGGGACAACATCGTGCGTTCGTAGTTGAAGAGTTTATTAAAAATGGCGGCTCCGTGATCACAACACAGCGTGCGTTCCGTTTACATTTTGCTATTGGTCGACGTGATCCCATTCCCACTGGACCAACAATCAGAAATTGGGTATCAAATTTTAGAGCAACATCATCAGCATTAAAAACAAGACCACAAGGCCGAATTAGGACGTCAACGTCAGCGGAAAACGTGGATAGAGTGCGGGCTTCAATTCAACAATCCCCTCGGCGTTCTGTTCGGAAACATGCCGCTTCACTAGGATTATCTTTCAGTAGTGTCCGCAGAATACTGCATAGAGACCTTAAATTTCACCCATACAAGATTCAGGTAGTGCAAGAATTAACAGTTAGAGACTTAGACACACGAACAAATTTATGCCGCGACATTCAGCAGATCCCCCGCACTGCTGTTTTGATCTTCAGTGATGAGGCACATTTTCACCTCGCCGGAACTGTTGTCTCTGGGGTTACCTGAAGGAAAAGGTGTACACGCATCGTCCCCGAACCATCGATGAACTGAAGGCTGCAATCACGGAAGAAATCAATGCTATTCCGCTGAATATGACTCGACGAGTAATGGACAACTTCCGGGAAAGGCTTCAGCAGTGTGTGGTCAATGGAGGTAGACATTTACAGGATATCATTTTTAAAACCAACTAAATTAAAACTGCATGTTATGTGCTTTCAAACAATAAAATAATTTTTACTGCATGTCGCTTTGTTTTTAATACACACCTTATTGAAATCGGAAAGTTCAATATGACTCACCCTGTATTAACATATTTATAAATGTTATTATTTATTTAATTTTAATTTATTTTATATAAAAATTTAAAACATGAATATAATATGTAGTGTAGTGACTTGTAGAATTTGGGTTATCTTCGTGCAGGTGAGTAACCGATAACACTTCTTTGTGACTAAAGTAATTATATAATGATTAACTAGCGTGTAAATGTAATTCGGTCAACTCAATTCGTAGGAAAAACATACAGTAGGTACACGTAGTTATTTTCTTTAAAATTGCAAAAATAATATTTTCTTAGAAGGTAACAGTAACGGTCCCGCATATCTCTTTAGTCACCACTACAGTCATCAACCTCTTCATACATGCCCTCCGGAGAGTCCAAATTTGAAGACATTGATATTGAGATTGAATGAAATGCCGTTTTTTGCCTTGTTACCAGAACGACGAAATGAAAATAATTAATTTTCCCGAGTGGGAATCGAATTCATGATTACATTTATGTTGAAGGTTAGTATAAAACATATACCTACTATATCGTCTTTCAAGCAGATGAGATGACACATAAAATGGTTATCTTTTCAAATATATCAATGAATACTGCCTTTATAAAGTCCTCTTTAATTTAAGAGACCTTTTAAATTCCCTCACTCTTCACACAAAGTCTTTTGTCTTCATCTTTTCTGATATTTTGAACACTTTTATTACAATCAGTGATAAAGCGAATTTCTTCTTAAAAATAAGTATTTTTTTTATGTTGGTATGTATGTATCTTAGCTAAGTTACAAATTTTACGTGATTTTCATATCAATCTTTCGGTGTTTTTTGTTTTATACTATTTCTTATAGGCAGATTAGATGTCGTTTTATGCCATTCATTTTATCTTTTATCATCCGTTTTAATTGATATTGAATTTCTTAATTAAATTCTATGAAGGCTGTTTGACATGTGTGCGATATCTACACAATGTAAGAAATTGAAACTGACTGATGTTTGTACATGGAAGATATATGAAAAAATCTACTATGGTAGGCATTTATCAAAGTTATAGAACCCAATATAATTATTTTTAAATTTATTAAGTTTATCATTTTAGGTATTAATTAATTATTAGGTTCCCTCTGTTTAACCTGCTATGTGCGGGATACAGCGTGAAGCTAAAAAAACATTGTTTCATACGCAGTGATATAGAACATATTACAATGCTCAATGGTTTGCTCTGAACGTCGATTACAATGCATTTCACGTATCTTCGATTGTTGTCACGCAGACAGACGACACGTCCGCTTTACCTTCAGTGTACATATGCCTGCCGAAAGAAAAGTGGTTCATCTAAAATATTTCTGATAAGTTATTTTTTATTTTCATTTTTCATTTTACCATTGGCTGAGTAGGCTGAAAGAAGTTACTAGTAGGAGTGTTTTATCTTTACGTTTTGTCCCTTAGCGAAGAAACGAGAGAGAACGGAATGCTAAACGCTACAGTCTACCAACTAGAAATACTTGATTTTGATTTCTAAATTACAGCAGCGATACATAAACTGACTGTAATCGTGACGGTTGTGGATTCGATTCCCACACGGGGCAATAAGTCATTTTTATGTACTAGCTCTAATGGCATAATAAAGCGTGACGTTTAGAGATTCTTAAAAACGAAATAATTTAAATGATTTTTAAAGTTTAGCTTAGACTGAATTATTTTTTATTTCTTAGATAGACCACTTTATATAGAGATTTGTGGCGAAGGCCTCTTTGATGAAGGAAGACGTGATGTGATGAAATCATTGAACTATAATTCGTGTGCGGTCGGTACTTATAATGTTTATAATTTATTATTTTATTGGTATAATTATAGTTGGTTTCCTTTGTGGCCCGGTGTTGGACTGTGTTTGGTTGTCTCTCGCGTTTTGTTTCTCGCTCTATAAACCAGACAAGCTGCGGCGTTGAGTTCTGTCACTGAACATGCATTGCCTCAATTCGGCGAAATGTGAGAAATGGACTGTCTTAACACAAAGTTCCCTCTGCCTACTTTGACATATACGACACACAGCCAGAATTTTGTTTCAGTGGAAAGTTAAAATATTAAACTATTTTCTAAATGTCTAATTTCTGAAAGTTGAAAAGAAATTTTAATAAAATACGAGCTGCGTTACAACAGAAAACACACATTAACAATACATTTATACTTATAACACCTCTCTTTTAAGTCAAAGGTAAAAAATGTAAGAAAACATATTTTCAATCATACAAAAGCTTTAAGCATATCAACATAAATCTCTTCACACACAATTTCCTGCAGAGCAAACTATCTTTCATACATGAAATGGAAGTCTCCGTTTAGTCCGCATAGGATCTTAATAAATCCATGAATAGATCAGAGGAACATTCGATAACGTATTCGAAGTGAAGGCCTAGGCTTTGAACTACACTGGTATGAAATGGCTATAAGGCTATTATTTATAATTTTAGGTATATTTTATTTTTTTATTTAGTTTTCTTTGTAATTTTTACTTCTTTAGAAGACGTACGTTTTGGGAAGGCTCGACAATTTCTTAAACACTTTTTCTCTACCTTTTAAACTCAATGATGAAGTTAAAGAGATATATTTGTAAACCAATTTGAAAATAAAAATAAACTTCAGCCAATCAAATGATATGGCTATGAAAATGCAGAAGGTCATCTGGTAGAATATTTAGAAAGTCTGTATTATAAAAGTAAAAGGAATAAGCAGTCCCTTTTCAGGCAAAGCTTAATTTCCCACGTGACTCACAACTTCCAGGAGTCGATTATTGACTGGCATGGAAAAGAGGGAATTTAAAACAAATTTGTAATATGCCCACCCTCCATATGATTTATATCGGAAAGTAGACAAAAATTTCATACAATTAAGTTCAATTTATCTTTTAATGACTCTATTTAGCATTCTTAATTACTTAGTAGCTTTCATTTGCGGCTCGATTCGTCCATGTTTCCATTTGTTTCTATCTAAGAGTTGTTTGCGATAGGTATTAGTGCCTATAGGTACCAATATGTCTTCGTTGATTGATGAAGTATCCAATAGAATAATAAAATTTTAAATAATATTAAAATAAATAATTTGAGTCTAGTCGTGGCGCAAGGGCACAACTCTGCGATTTCCTTTTGGGGAAATGAAATATTTCATATTTTCAGGCTCTAGTAATGAGTGAGTTCCACCACTCAACACGCAATTCTTTCATAATTCGGCAGAAAGTGAAGAACGAAAAGTAGTAGTATTTCTCATTTACTAAGAAAGACAATGCAATATTTATATACGTAACACCATATTAAAGCAAACCATGGCGTCCTTGGAATTTGATGAATGTTGAATACATTGTATCAGTATTTGTAGATAGAAGCATTTAATTTCCCATGCGGGCCATCGCTCTTCAGGGCCGATGGCTGTGTGAGATCATATCGGCGTGAGCTTTCTTCGTGACGCAACGTCGAGGTCAGTTTACTTAAGGTTAATGGATATTTTTGAATAAATAAACGAAATATTGTCAAGCAATATTCCGTATGTAATTTGAGACTAAAAGTAATGTTGAGGCAGTCGGGAGGTGTCATAGTGTATACAAATTAATTTATATCGGATCTGATCTGGCAAGCGTTGCAACAGCGTTGACTTACAGTCTCTAGCATGATGTAAGCAACGTTTCTAAAATAAATGGAAAGAAAAGAAGAGAAAAAGCTTATCATAAGAGAATAGCTTGTCATTTATGGGTAGACGGTTTCTCTATGTCAATTCCACATGGCATAGTCTCCAGAATATACTTGAAGGTACAATATTATAATTAGATTATTGTCGCTTTGAATTTGTAGTGTAAATGAAGGACATATAATGTCCAATGAATAGTATTTGATATTAATAGGAATATGTATTAATATTGTTGCCCTAAAATAACAAAACGTTAAGTAAATAATATCTGGTAAAGGAAGTATTTTATACAAAGTTATTAATTACTATAAAATAATATAAAATCCACACCGCTGCTACCGAGGAACCATATCCAAGCATCGAACATTATCATACGCAAACAAATTCGAACCCGGCATATAAATATTAAAACAGTTTCACGATATTTTTACTTTTATTTTGGAAATTCATATTAATTTTGTAGGGATCTCTATTACCAGTCACTTAAGAGATTATTTATTTACAAGCTTTTATTTAATACAGTACTACCGGTACAGTAGTAGCTTGGCCTACTGTCCTATGTTTAAATGTAATATATATATTTCTAATTATAAAAGATTAATAAGAATAATGGATTTCAATTTCATTATAGAAAATGTTAATTGTCTTGACATTTCAATTGGTGTAATAACGAAGGTATAAATATCAGTTTCATACTTATCTGATTTAAGTAGACGTTGCTTAATCCAACTAATAAACTAAGACTTCTTCTACATATTTATATGTTTCAATTGTAATACAAAGTAAATAACTATATTATTCATAGGTATTTTATATTTAAAAGATATTGTATTTCTTTTTTGAAGTAATATTGAAAACTCAGCATATCAATCAATACTGTGGCTGATAGTATAAAAGAGATTTTTGTCAAGCCGATGTGAAAATTTTCAATTTAACTTGGATATTTTTTATATTTTTCGTATCGCATTTTTTTACGTTTGCTGCGAGCACACTTTGTTTAAATATAACAAACTGTTCAAAGTGTTTTTACTTGTTTTTACCTTGATAATTTATCCCGCGTTTAGAAGTATACGTTGAGATACAGTAGTGTCAAAACACTGTATTCATTATTTGTTAATTCTGGAATTTTCCTAGCGTGACATAAAAAAAAAATATGTTATAGGTATTATGTCAACTTTATAAAAACTTTAAAATTTATATTCCACCACAAAAAACAAAAGTCTCATATTTTTATACGTATAGGCATACCTAAATAAAGATTTTTAGAGATCTATCAGCATGATTGCTACACTCACGCTACGAGGGCCCAATCGATGTAACAAACGACGTCCATCCAGCGATCCGGCTACATACACTCAGATTCCATTTGCCGCGGTTATTGGACCTCTCACGAGTATTAAGTAATGGAAACTTTTGGTTCGAGCTAATATTGTTTTCAATTTGTGTTCGGAAAGTGTGTTTTTTTTAGGTTTGGTGTTGGATTCGATTCTCACTCGAGACAATGTTTATAAATAAAAATCACTTCGCTCTATATATATCGTCCGTTTCAGAGATTTTTCGTTGGTTTCCAGTAATATATGGCAAAAGTTTAAGCCCAATCTTCGGGACATATCGTGCTGAGTTGCGGAAATTAACGCCGGGGTCTGTCTTTATGACATAGTGAGAAAATGAAAATAATTCATCCCCATGAGTGGGAATCGTTCTCACTCAGATTATGTCGATTCGCTACGACGCGACGCTAGTATTATATCAGTATGTATTCAAGAGTGTGTCCCAAAAAACCTGGAATACCTGAAAAAAACATATTGACGCGTATTAAGAGCTCATAAAGCATTAACATCCCCTAAAAGGGTCCAGTTAAAAAGATGACATCTGCCAACCCTTGTCCCTTTGTTCGGACTGGAGTACCGAGTCATATAGATACTCTCTGCTCAATGACTATGAAACCCTTTGCTGTATTTAATGGAGCCCCGGTGCCGTTACCTAATTTTTTATCCTCTTGCTAGAGTAGGAGAACTTAGTGTTAAAATATTCCGATTTCCACATGACATGCTAGAGTCTTTATGTATTGTGTGGAGAAAATCAATGCCACGTTCTATATTATTTGAGGAAGCTCCGTTTATTTTCGAGGTAGAAGCTAGTCGTGGATCACTTCGGTTTCCAATTGTCGGCCAGCTTGGAGGCGTTGCATGTTAAATGGCGGAATTCAACGCCGATCTTACAAGTTAAAATGAGGAATGATTGATACAAGATTTTTTTTCAGCTTCATATTGTAATCCTACTCTTATTCTACTGAGTATTGACGAAAAGACACACTCTTAAGCTCTAATAAAATACAGTTTCGTATAATTTCGTAAATAAATAGAAATATATTTCCTTCAAGGTACCGTTAGTTAAATCAACTTTAGGGCTTAATAACCGATATCGATTTACTCAAGTACGTCCGGTTATACTCACCACGTTACGTGGACACCGGGCGCGTCTAAGCGGTCAGCAATTGTCAATAATCCAGATCCTATTATAGGATTACTAAGTTCCCTCATGCGAATTATTAATAAGATTTATGTAATAAGATTTGGTTAATATTTTAAAGGTATTTTTTTATTAAACGGGGTAGTACTTACAGGTAAGGTTTTTATCTAATGTGTTTATATTTTTCCTTAGGTGTTTTATTAGGTAGGTCGAGGGAAACTTGTGTTAAGTTCATTCCATTTTAAACTTCTCTCCGAATGAAAATCAGATGCAGAACCATGTGATGTTCTATAAAAGACACAAGAATTAGGTATTTAAAGTAGGTATGTTTGAAGATTTTTTTTTTACTTTTAGATCTCGTAAATATGATATAATAGTGACGGTACCGTTTATTGTATTGTTATCTAATCTATATAAAATTGCCAAGTTTCATGATGATACAGCAATTAGAAATGCGTGTAATTTAGATTCTTAGATTTCATTACATAGTTACAGCCGTCGAGGCGATCTGGCATCAAGTAAAAAACAAAGCAAACGTTTTGCTTAAAAGCCCGGCGTTGAGTTCCGCCATTCAACACGAAATGCCTCGAAAAAATCGGCGGAAAGTGGGGATCGGAGTGTCTTACTATGTTCTGCCTACCCTGCTGTGCGCGGGATACAGCGTGAAGCTGATTTAATTTAATTTTTATTTTTTTATATTCTGCAATAGTTTTAATTGTTAAGCTAAAAGGAAGGCTATGTGACATAGTAGAGTTGACGGCCGAGTTCACGGCCACCCGCTACACCGCATTAGTTGTATTGTTTTATCAAGGTCTCTGTCTATCTATACTTTACTTATTTATCGAACTTCTTAACGAACGTGGTTACTAAAAAACTGGCTTTCTTTATATTTTTTAAATTTATTTCCTAAATACATCAGGACCCTATTTATTAAAATTTTAAAATATTTTTACAATATATGGCGCAGCGGCATAGTGTTTGACTGTAATCACGACAGTTGTGGATTCCTTCCTAATTCGGGGAAATGGGCTATTTTTATGTCCTCGATCTTGTAAAAAAATCCAAGAATAACAAGTAACAAGCAATGTGTCGAAAACTGGGCTGTACGTGGGGAAAGGAATATCTTAACAATCGGTTCCGTCAGTCTACTCTACTGCCTATATGGAGGATACAGAAAAAGTGTAAAATATAATAGAAAATTTTAGTAATGCTCTCCCAGAATTATCTGAATTATTAACACAGCTTTCTGAATTTACAACATATTAGGGCTCGTAAACTTCGATTAGAACTTGCCGGTGATATTTCACGTTCCTTATAAAAGTCAAGCTGTAGAGAAACTTTTGAGCAAGCCGTTCACTTAATGTCTGGCGGAACTTTATAGTTGGCTTCACCAAGAGAGCTGGTAACTTCGCCTTTGCCCACTTGTGATTTTATTATTATAGACCTGACAAATTGTGTTAGACGCGGAAGGAATGAAAGATAACTTTTCACACTTATTTCTGATTTGCAGGGTATGCAGAGGGACGGTTTCCAGGAAGCACGGGTTCTAGTCCCGCTACGTTCAAATTTTTATACGTTCTAAATAAGTATTATGCAGAAGGAACCTACTAGAACTGTAAGACACTTCCCTTATTTTTAAGACTTTTTAAGACATCGCGTGATGACTGATGAACTGATGAAATGAATCCATTGATTATAATAAGAAATAATAATACCGAATTTATATTAAACAGGATAATATCACTATAAATTTCAGTTTTCAAGAAATTTGTAGACAAACATACCAACATACCTATACATTTATGAATAGAAAATCATGCTCGATCAAAATCGGATACAGATCAAAATCAAAACTTATGTTTCGTGAAGTCGGTTAAAAATTAAAAAGATACGTTAAATCCTTATGAGTATATTGAATTAACATCTACTTAGCCTTGACGTAACATAAACATTGGGATCAATTGACATTATGATATCATCGCTTATCGCTAATGTACCATCGCCTTGTCATCACAATGTCGCAATACTATTAAAACGGAACAGGAATTTTGAGAGCTTCCTAGTGCATTATTATTAAGTCTCCTTCTCTACTCGGGGGAATTTTCTCTCTCCGTTAACAAGACAAAGTGCGGCGATGAGTTCCACCAGTCAACATGGAATGTCAATACAACACAAAGCATTCGTTGTTGTTATTCATCGTACAAAATTTTCATTCCATTTATAATTATAAGACTACGATTTACCATAAATCTCGTCCATTTCCGGGTTTCCTTATTTGTATTATAGAGAATTGTATCATCCAATTATTTTAAGCTATGATTTTCATAATAATGATAGTAATTAAGGGGGAAAATACTTTATAAGCTCAGCTGGGAATGACCCTCACATATCCCTCAGTCTTGTATGCAGTATAGAAAATATACGTTACTCCGTTTATGATTTTCCACGATTATTTTCATACTGTTCCGTTCATTAAAACGAAAGAAATGGAACCCTTATAGGATCACCTTGTTGTCTGTCTGCACTGTCTGAGTGCAGAAAAGATTATACTTAATCAATCAATGAAAAGATACAAATATTTATGCATCGCTTTTGCTGCCTTTCGTATTAAATTGACCGCGTAACCTAGTTACTTGAAGAACAAACAATTTTAATATATAAACATTTCCCTCGGTACAACTGAAACATTACTTCCGCCACATATTCAATTTTGATGTCTCTACAAATTGATTGGAAAGTTCAAAAACAAAAGTTAAATTATCATGAAACTGTTTTAATCATATGCCGAGTTCAAATTTGTTTGCGTATGTTAATGTTCGATGCTTGGATCCAGTTCCTTGAAAGCAGCGTTGTTGATTTTATCTAATTTCATTGAAAATAACGATATTGCATAAAATATTAAAACTTATATTTATTTTAAATTATTTAGTAACCCCATTCTCAATATTTCATCCATTGTCACCTAGCTGTGTCAGATCGAGGATTATTTTCGATTTTTACTTTTCTTAATGCAATTTGAATCCTCAACCTTCGATGGCAGTGGCAGTTCGATCATGATCGTTAAACGCTACAGTTATAGTTTTTATCCCCACTTGGTGAAAAGAGTTATTCTTATTTCTCCATTCTAGCTAGATAAAGTGCGATTTTGACTTTCGGTACTCAACAAGCAAAGCGGAGATCGAAGGATCACAACAGGTTATTTCTGTTATGTGGATTAAATCTTGAAGCTAAATACTAAGTATATAAATTAGTATATAAATAAATTAGTAACCCGAAAATATCACTTTATTTATCCTGTAGTTCATACGTAAATAGATTTTATTTCAATAAGTCTATTCATGTAATAAATAAGGAAATGAGATTTTCAGGGCTCTACATAGAGCAAAGGGTTTCAAAATTAATGTGGGTTAAACCACAAAATACTGATTTTATTTTAACTGGAAGGGTATTTGGGATTTTTTAATTAATTTTGGGAAATAAATGATGAGCATTAGACGATGCTGTTAATTATAGACAGTTCTAAAAAATATCAATTCAACACCTTTTTTTTTTACTATTTCAATAGATTTTTCAATATGAAAATAATATTTTATTTGCACTTATTATGGTGGGAGAATTTTTTTTATAAAATGCCACTCCTATGTAACAGAATAAGCAGAGCGAACAATTTTTCTACATCATATACTAATGTAATAATTATTTCTATTTTTTTACAGGTACTTACTAAAATTTCTCAAATGTCGTTTCCAGTTCGTAAGTAATTAGTTTTAAGCCGCAGTAAAGGGGGTAATATCTCACGCGGTTAGATCGCTGCCACTAACTAAGTGCCTTTATCCATCTAATATGCGTACGGATTGTGCTTAACTGTGAGATATAAACGATACAGACATCATTTAGATTTCTTTACGTCAACAGTCTAAGTAATCGGTATAAAAATTAACTAATTTTTGGCAAAATTTAAAGTTTTTAGATTTCTTCGGGCGGAAATTGAATCCACAACCCTGGGCAACGACGACCTCAAAAGTCAAAATAAAAAAAAAACAAAAATATGTAGGTATACCTACATTATTTAAAAATAATTATCAAATGTTCACGTACGTATTAATTGATCTTAAATAACTATGTTCTAACAAAACAAAACTGTTGCTATAAAATCACAAAATTAAAAATTAACCTATATTTAAAATGAAAGCTCTAGTTAGCTTTAATAGCATAAATGCTTTCAAAGCTCGAAAAAATAAAGTATGAATATAAGAAATTTTTTTATTAATATTTCTAAGAAATCATATTTCCAAGTTCTCGTCTGTATTAATGAGTATAATATTATCCTGAGCAATAATCTCCTATTTTGAAGGCACTTCTTATTAAAATTCTTTATCATATACGCGCTGTTGAAAATATGACATTATGAAATTCTTACAGACTATTCTTGACATTATGAAAGCTAGCCGTTGTTATTGCACTCTGGATGAAACTCATTAATGTTGGCGTTGACTTTTATTCAAGACGAAGCTCTATTGCGTCCGGCTCAAAGGACCAACGTAGTGTTTTTACCTTTTTTTATAGTTATTAAAAAATTAACTGAACAAAACAAAACTTTTTATATGAGTACGTTTTGATAAAGATGTTAGAACAAAAACAATGGCAATCTCGTGTCATATTGAAGATATTGCATTCTCTAACAATTGTGCGTCATATGTCGTAAATCTTAGATGCGCTCGTAAATTGTATACGAACGAACCACCTTCACCTATATACAGGGAAAAATGAGGTTAATGATTTATGAACACATGGGAATGATACCAACTATTTATTAGTTATTTTAAAAGTTTTTTTATTTTTGTAAATTTAGTGATAATTATTGGTTCATCATAAAATTTGGCAGTTTTACGTAGCTGAGTTGACAATACAATAATATAGCATCGAGCTGGTCTGCTATTAGCACCAGAACCTCAATAGTGGTACTCTTCAAATGTTACTGGTAAACCAATAGCATATAGGCTCATATACTCTAGGTTAGATTCGGGGACATTCTAAAGCACTTGTAGTAAGTACTTGTTGCATAAAAGATGTATGCAGTGTTTTTAACTGTATATTATATTGCAATAATATACTTATTTCACAGTTTAATATATTATATTCTTTATACATTCTTTAAACAATTGCGCCTTCTACATCAAATATGATGAAACAGCACGAATAGCTCCTTTATATTCTCAGAAAGCCGCATTTAGTCTTTAGGCTTAGCTTACGTCAGTCTAGACCCACCCATTGCGACACTTCGACAGAATGCGGCATTTCATTTGTGTCTAGGAAATACATGATTTATAAGTTAACTTTTTTTTATATAAAAATAACACTAGTTCATAGAATATGTAAGATTATAAGTTTTTGAAATTTATATTTTAAAACAAGTTTTTATGACTAATCTATTACCGGTAAATAAGTTAAATGATAAGTTATAGTTCTAGAACGGTGTTCTCTCTTTCTATTCTGTTACGCACCACGCATAACAAGGTACATAGTGTGAAAAGGGAATCTAGTGTCAAAACACTCCGTCTCCGAATAACACTCCGTTCGTCCGAATCCGAGACATTGCGTGCAGGGTAACACTGGTGTTTTATAAATAAATATTTAAATTTAGGATTTACGATCCATTTTTATATGTATTTTATTATGGTTAAGGTTTATTGACGGGAATTAATTCAGAATAACAGAAAACAAAACCGCTGAGGCTTTCTTTTCATAAAATTATTATTCCTACTTTTATTGAATTCCTCGCTTTTATTTCCAATGCTGCAAATTTTTGAGAACTTGACCGGTTTTATATATTTTGCTTTGCTTATGCTGGGGCTGTTCGAAAAATTTGCATTTGTACGAATTCTCTTCTGAATTTTTTAAAACTTTTTTTTACATGAGTTAGTACTAAAAGGTAAGTTACTAAAAGGTAAAAGGTTAATTTATAAAGCAGAATATTGTTTATTTAGTCCTAGTGTACTTTGCTTTGTAAATTATAAGTTCAAGTGTGCCACAGCAGCATAGCCGGGTAGACAGAGAGAACCTAGCGTTAAGCGACTCCGTTGGTTTTTTTTTTCTTTTTTTTCCTCTTACCAGAGCGAGGAAATGAGGTTAATTAATTTCCAGAATGGAAATCGAACTCAACCATCTCATCGCCACATTCAGACTTTGCGCCGTTGTGTACGACGGCCAAAAAATTATTTATATTTAAAGTATTTTAGGCTCTACCACAATACTTCGAAAGGAATAAAAATGAAATTAACGCAACGACTAATTTATCAATTGTCCCTCTGCCCACTTTGAAAAAACTGTTTCTATTTAGAAAAATCTAATTTATAAGCTATATTTTAGTAGTAGCAAATAAGTTTAATGCAAAATGCAGTAATATAGCTGTGCAGTTTCATTTAGAATTCAGAAAACGTGGTTATCCTTGGGTGACCGTTACTTACCTACTCATATTATGCAACCTGCATGTACTAACTTTATGCTAAATACTTATATTGTACGTTTAAATTTTAATATATGGTTTATTCATGTATAAATCTCTTGTTAAAATTGTTTTGTTATAATATGATATTGATTCCAAACATTTTTTATTAAGAACTTTATAAAATATGATTATCTAATAATAATACAACTTATTACGCAATATCTTGAAAGTAGGACGGTAAGTGGAGAACGGAGTGTCTTAACGTTAGATCCTATTTGACCCAGGGGTTAAAAGTAAAAAAAGGAGTTTCTTAAAATAATTTTTATTATATAAGTATAAATATCATGTCAACACTGTTATGTACATAATTTACTTGACTGTTTTTTAAATTAATTAATTCTTAATATATTATTTAAAATAAGATGCCTTGTTGGGATGCTCCGCCCGTACCGAACTGTCCGCCGAAATTATTAGCTCCATTCAGATAATTATTGAAACCACCGCCGGCCTGGGCACCCGTGTTGTAGGCTTGGCCGCCACCGATATTGTGAGCATCTGACTCCTCAGCTTGGTTAATCTGAAGATAAGTTAAAACATTGATATTACTTAAATTCCAATATGTTGATATGAAAGAAGTCACTACTCAAGAAGTATTATTACATGCATTTAGAATTTAAGAAGAATAAGCTTTTTTCAAAAATGCTAATTCATTTTCTGCCATTTGGTTTTAAATTTAATTTGAAAACAGTTTATAGAACATATAAAATGTAAAATCAACTTACCGATGAAACTTTGCTGTGATGAAATCCTTGGTCGTGGAAATTACCAGCTCCCTGGGATAAGTAACCTTGGTTGCCAATACCGCTATTGCCAGCGTTCACAAGGTTACCTCCGAACTGTCCTCCCTGAGCGTATCCAGATTGGCCGCGAGATAAGCCGCCCAGCCCTAATATGCCCAAGCCGTTTCCTAAACCATTATAGAGACCTGTGCCTAAGCCTGTACCCAAGCCAAGTCCTAGCCCGCCTTCTCCCACCAACCCGCCTCCTAGACCGAGTCTACCTAGACCAAGGCCAAGTCCATAGGGCTTGGCTTCAAGAGCTACTGCGGAAAGAAGTATAGAAAAGACCTGTGAAATAAAAAAAAAGATAAATATTAAATCTTACAAACATTTTGAGAAATAGTAATTTTATATAAATAAATATATACTCACGATGCACTTCATGTTGTTGGTTGCGGTAAGACGTCGAGAAATAGAATGATATATTATGATTAATTCGAATCTTATATACCCAAAAATTTAAAAGGCAATTAATTAATGACTATCTGAATTATCTCAAATGAGTGATTAGTTAATCTTTGTGGATAATACCCATTATTGATTCATAGGAATATTGCACTCTGGTATTTTGTGTAACTAGGCAACTCAACACATAAATTTGAAAAGAAAATAACAGAAGAATAAAGAAGACCCATACAAGATATAAAAATATGCTTTTGATTAATTGAGTCGTTGCGCAGCGGCATAGCGTTTCAGCTGTTTGCTTAAACGCTAAGTTCTCTAGAACTACTGGTGGTATTTATTTTGTTTTGTTTTCAATGAAAACTAGATTCCTCGGAAGTTACGGTGTAAGTTTTAGTTAGTCTCGAATAATGAAATAACAATAATAATTAATGCCATTAAAATAATTTGACCGTATGCACAGCAAATAGAGTTAAATATATGTAAGTACCTACATTGTACTTTTAAAATTTCCAAATTAAAAAAAATCACGACGACCTATATATTTCTATCTCCTATAAATAAATCACAATTAGGCATTTCGTGAGAAAAAAATATTGAAAACTTCAAGGTGACAGACATTTGTTCATTTATATTTGTAAAATTGAAGTATCTGTCTGTGATTTCAAAATAATAAGTTTTTAAATTTATACGAATTTAAAAACTTTTACTATATTACAAAGAAATTATTTTATTATTTTTATCTCTTTGTCTTTTTATTTGTCCGGGCTAATTTCCAAAACAACTGAACTTATTTTTATGGGACTTTCACCGACCTTTTGGAGGAACATATAGGCTACTTTTTATTCCGAAATTTCCGCGGGATGGGGATTGAGCAGGATAAACCGGTTTTGTTTTGCGCGCGTACCTAGATAGATATGAAATAACTAAACAATTTTCTATTTACATTTTTTTTATTTATTGACAATTTTGAGAGGAAAATTAAATAAAATGCCAAAATATTAAAATTACAATTATAATATTTAGTCTATAACAACAGTATAGATAACCATACTAAAATAACCAAATTTTGTTTCTAAATACACTTAACTAACATTAAATAAAAAAGAAGCGGGCGAAGCCGTGCAGAGGTCACTAGTTGATATTAAAGCTACATTTGACTACAATGGAAACACGCGTTTATTATTAACAGAGTGAGAGCGTGCAAAATTCAAATGTTATTTTTTTTATTTTAATTTATTTTCATAATTCGTTGTCGAACTATAGTAAAATGGTTGTTAATGTGTCTTTAAGTAATTATTCTTCGATTCTTTACCGTAGAATTGATGATTTCATGATACCTTTGGGCATTTTATGAAATGACTAAAAATATTTGCTAAAAACATACTTCTTACAATAACATTGTTTATAACGACAATGTTTTCATTCATAATAATTTGTAATTTAAAGGGAATTACATAAATTCTATAAGCCTAACCTAACTTACATTAAAAACCTATTTCTGGTTTTAATATGTTACAATTGTAATAGTAGGTTATTTTTTAAATATTTTTCTGGTCTGAGTCGGCGCGTGCAGGTTGTTCCGACGCGCTTCCCCAAGCTGGCTGTCGAGAGTGGCTTAATAAAAACCTTTGACTTATAAAATAATTTGGGATAATTTATTATTTTCGGCATAACATATAAAATTGTTTTACGTGGTCAACCTAAACTCTTTTGTACTTTTTTTTTGTATAAACTAGAAAAAAGGAAAATGAGCTTTATGTTAAACAAAAAAGTAATATTTTAAAATAAAACATTATTTCAATTACATATATTGTAGTCTATAAAATCTATATATACTATTTTAGCTGTATGACGCACATAGCAGGGTAGAAAACCTAGTTTTAAGACACTCCGTTCTATAAAGACACTTCCCTACCTCACTTTCCGCAAAATTCAACGTAGGAGGTATTATACCAGACAAACATACACTTCATTTTTACATCGGACGGGGGTCAAAAAAAAGGAAAAAATATATTAAATAATTTTTATTAACTAAGAATAAATATTAGTTAAACACTATTCTGTACATTACATAGTTAAGTTAGTTGTCATATAAATAATTGGAATATATTTAAAGTAAGAAGCCTTGTTGGGATCCTCCGCCCATACCGAACTGGCTACCGAAGTTATTAGCTCCGTTTAGGTAATTGTTGAAACCACCACCGGCCTGGGCACCAGTGTTGTAGGCTTGGCCGCCACCGATATTGTGAGCATCGGACTCGTCAGCTTGGTTAATCTGAAGGGAAATAGAAAATATTACTTAAATTCTGTCTAAGAAAACCCAAATACATTTATGCATGTTAAGTCTTTTAGATTTCGTACAAACAATTAACCTAAACACTGTTACACTGTTATTTTGCTATCGTCTATGTCTATACTCTTATAAACTTGTGAGAATTTTCGTTGTTAGCTATTTTAATAGTTGGGTAAAAGATTATAACAAATAATTGGCATTGGCAAAAAGAACATAATTTCTTTTTCTGAAATTTGTATTTTAATAGAAGTGAAAAAAAGTTTATAGAACATTACTTGAAAAACCAACTTACCGATGTAACTTTGCTGTGATGAAATCCTTGGTCGTGGAAGCCACCAGCTCCTTGGGATAGGAAACCTTCGTTGCCGATACCACTTGCACCAGTGTTCAAAAGATTATTTCCGAACTGTCCGCCTTGAGCGTATCCCGATTGGCCGCGAGACAAGCCGCCCAGGCCCAATGTGCCCAAGCCAGTTCCTAATCCGTTATAGAGACCTATGCCTCGGCCTCCACCTAATCCGAGTCCTAGCGCGCCTTCGCCCAGCAACCCGCCTCCCACCATACCTGTGCCCAGACCACCACCGAGGCCCAGTCTACCAAGTCCAAGGCCAAGTCCATAAGGCTTGGCTTCAAGAACTGCTGTGCAAAGAAGAATAGAAAAAACCTGTGGAATAAAATAGAGATTATAAGTCTTATTAAATAAACTTAGAAAAGTACTTCTATATAAAAGTATTTATACTCACGATGCACTTCATATTGTTGATTGTTTTTCAACGTCGGGAGATAGAATGATTTCTTGTATTACACTCGAACCTTATATACTAAAAAAAATTAAAAGCAATTAATTAATGATTGCCTAAACGATCTTATAGAAGTAATTAGGTAATCTTCATGGATTACCCTTTATTAATGAGTAGAAATATTACACACTGGTAATTTTTGTAACTGGGGAAATCTACACCAAACTTTAATGTACTAGACAAGAAGAAAATAAAAATAACAACAAATGGGCTCTCATTAAGCCCATTTTGAACGGCCTTTTAAAACAATGAAATTCCTCGTTGCTTAATGGCGGTAGTAATTAACATGTGAGACAATAAATTGCATATCAAGTATAGGGGTATTTTAATATATTAGTATATAATATGTAAAAGCCTAGAGTAGCCTATGTTCATCTCAAGATCCTCAAGTATCTGTATATAACATTTTGTCACAACCGGATCAGCGGTTTTGCCGTGACTGCGTCACAGACAGTCACACAGAGTTACTTTCGAATCTATAATATAAGTATTGATATATTATATTATTGTTCACACCCTTTCCCTCTTCATTTACGTCACGTTAGGAAAAGATATATTAAATATTTTCTTGAAATAAGATAGATTTTTTAATATTTTTTTGAAATGAAAATTTACAGTCGCACGCTTGTACCCCTGCGCCATGACTAGCCATCCAACATCTTACTGTACAAAAATGAAATTTTATGTTTTATTATTTTCACAATACATTTTGTCTGGTTTGTTATAAAATGAAGAATTATATAATGATTCTTTATCAAAATAGCACTTTCTATGCTCATCTGATAAAATAAAAATTAAAAAATCTGCTTCACGTTATATTGCGCACACAGCAGGGTAGGCAGAGGGAACTTAGTGATAGGACACTCCGTTCCCCACTTTCTGCCGAATTCTGGAGGCATTGTGTGTTGAGTGGCAGAAGTTATTATATCCATCTATTTAATAAAAAGAAATGCAATGAAGAGTTTGCTGATATGCTATTACCATGCAATGGAAAATAACAAGAAACAGTATTAATTTGTTAATATAAGCATGACGTGCCTGCGAATAAGGGTTGTAACATTATTTTAGCCATCATCCATCAGTTATTCATTAAACCAAATATATCGATTTGTTTGTTTCCAAACATTTGCTCATTATTTGTGTCCTTTGCCCTAATTCTTAAAGAAATTAATAGTGCTAGAAATGTACTATATTCATCAGCATTTTTGTGTAATTTGCCGATATGTTGAATGTCCCAAATAAATATCCTCTTTATGTACGTGGTACATTAATAAAGCCTGTCAATCTGCTATTTTCTTCAAATGGCGTTCTCTCTCTCTCTCTCTGCCGCACAATTCTATATATTCTTTCTATTGCTTTTGAAAATATCAGATTTTCCAACAAGTTAATTCGTAAGTATAGTTGGGACGGAAGGTTTTGGGGGTTAGTCTGTGGTATTGCGACGTAAATCTTTGTTGCAATTGTTTTATCATAAATTTCTTTATTCGTGTATCTTATTTTTAATCATCTCTAAGAAAAAGAAAACTTATCTATAAATTTCCTTATAAATATTTAATATTCGGAGAATATGATTAAGCTAAGAGCGTATATTCTACGCATATTATGTCCTTACTAGATATTTCTGCGGTCTAATTAAATAATGCATTTTTTGTTTCAATAAATAGATGGAAAATATTATGTTTCCATCTTATTTATTGAAATATAAGTAGATATAGTATATATACAAAATTGTTATTTCTTAAATATAAAAAGAAAAATAACTTTTACTACAATAGGTATATTTTATTTGTTTAAGTTTAATTTTATTGTTAAATACCTAAATTTTTTATCAGGGATATCATCACACATCTCACAAAGCTGGTATTCAAATAAGTATATTATAAGTTTAGAATTTGCTATATTTAAATTGGTATGTAAAATTAACGATTTAAATTATTGAATAAAACTTATCATATAACAACATATCTCCGTTTATTACAAATAATTTTTGAAACATATTTATATAAGGATGCCCTGTTGGGATGCACCGCCCTGACCGAATTGGCTTCCGAAACCATTGGCTGAGTTTAGGTAATTATTAAAACCATTGCCGGATTGACCGCCACTGCTGTAGCCCTGCCCGCCGCCAATGCTGTGCCCGTCGGACGACTCAGCTTGATTAATCTGTAGACAAATTGAACCATTATAATACTATTATTAAATCGTTGCGTAGCATCACGTTTCTTTCAATTTATTTTGTATTTACGGTTTTCCTAAATTCGTGATCATTAAAATATCAATTAATATTAACTTACGGAGGTGACTTTGCTGTGATGCTGTCCATTATTGTGGAAGCCACCAGTGCCTTGAGAAAGATAGCCTTGGTTGCCTATACCACTTGAGCCGGAGTTCAGAAGGTTATTTCCGTATTGTCCTCCCTGAGCGTATCCAGATTGGCCACCAGATAAACCACCCAAGCCTAATACGCCCAAGCCCGTGCCTATTCCTGTTCCCACTCCATTGATAAGACCAGCGCCAAGGCCTGCAGTGCCCAAGCCAAGTCCTAGCGCACCCTCACCAAGAAGTCCAGCTCCTCCCAAACCTAATCCTGCACCTGTGCCTAAAGCAGTTCCAATGCCCGTCCCAATTCCACTTCCGATTCCACTTCCAATGGTGCCACCGAGACCGGCAAGTCCTAGGCCATATCCATAGGGCTTGGCTTCCAGAGCTACTACGCAAAGAAGAACGGAGAAAATCTGTAAAAATAAAATTTTGCATATATTTATACAGCACATATTTACATGTAGGAAACAAATCTAATGTAAATAATATATATTTTTAACTATATAATATTCTATTAGTACTTACGATGCACTTCATGTTGTTTGATGTAAAGCGGGCGGTGATATAATGACTTTCTTTATCAAAATGGAACCTTATATAGTCACCTGTTAAGAAAGAGCTATTAAATAATAATTAATTTTTAAATGATTTACGGGAAAAGGTGATTAGTTAATCCGTCGTTATTACTCCCGGGTTTTGGGAAATTTATTAACTTAAAGTGACGTACCTACATACTCACGAAGATCAATTCTTTTTATTTTATATTCACGCTTTTTCTTTGGCGCGATAGCCAGAGAGATCTGTGGACCAAACGTTAGATTCTGTGCATACCTCTGTCCACTCGTCCACTGTCATCAAACTCTTCGTAGATGCCTTCTGGGGTCCTTGGTCCTTTTTATGTTCCTCTAGTATTGGCAATTCTATAGGAACATCACTAAGGCTTGTGTTTGAACGCCGCCCAAAAATGTACCTGTCTTAATACCAATAAAATACGAAACGTTTACCAAAATGGACAAATGGACACCAAATTACGTTTCCTTAAATATTACTAAACAAATCCAATTTTTCTTATGACTGCCTCAAAAATATATGGACGCATATAAATTTCATTTCATACTAAATATCATATTATATTGTCACTAAATAGTTTTAATTTGATAATTTTTGCGAGGTATTATTGAATGGCGGAACTCAACGCCAGGCTTTTGCTTTGGTGCCAGAGCGAAGAAATGACAATATTAAGAAAAAATAATTCATTTCCCCGTAGGGGGATCCAACCCACAACCGCCGCGTTATTGTTACACTCTTGTGCCCTTGCGCCACGACGCACTATGGGAAATCGAGGTCTGTATCAGATCAAAAATCGATAACTTTTTTATTTGTTAAGATAAACAATTGAATTTTTACACAAGCATAAAGTATGAAATAGTGCGTTAGGTGAAGTTCAGATATTATACTTTTATTGGAGAATATATATATAAAAAAATTATGAAAAGAAAAGTTTTCAGTAAATGATGGTAAAAATTAAAGGAATAATAGTAAAAATGTATTATTAAATTAGTTTATTATTATTCCCGACTGCTAAGGAAGGGTTATGTTTTTAGCGCGTATTTTGTATGTATGTATGTATGTACGTATGTATGTACGCAATATTCTTTATTACCTTGTATCTCCAGAACTGCTGAACGGATTTACATAATTGAGGTATCGTTATATTCGCTTTAGCAGCCCAAGTGTTCTTAGATAGGTGACGTTAAAAAATAAGAATCATGGCGGCTGTGGGACGCCACTTAGTGAAAAAAAATATTTTTGGTTTCGAATACCACAATATGGGTATCAAAATCAAGAGCTCAATATGAGGATTTCAAAAAGGTATATCATGATTATCATTACCATAATGACTCCTAACAAAAATGAAAAAATATTTATTAAAAAACAAACACCCCGACTGCATAAATCTGAAAAGAAATTAACAAGCCCAATAGTTTATTAGGATGAACAGTCGGGACCTATAAGTAATTTTTCAATCAATAAAATCTTTATCAGGAACCTCAAATAATTTAAAAAGGGTGCTAATTCCTCTCCTATTGAACGTAAACCCTGCACCTTCAATGTATGGGAGTAATTTTCACGCTTGGAACACTAAAAGTATTCGTCATTTTGAAATTTAGTGAAAACACTTAATAATCAAACGTCTGTTAGTAATTTTATTACTAATTTGTAATAGTTTTTTAAATTAATTCACTCTTCATATAATTTCATAAATGAGGATAGTGTGAATAAATGATTGTGCAAAATGTGTGCAAAATGAAGATAAAACGTCCTTTTATCAATAAATAACAATAATTTTATGGAAATTTACCGCAATCTAATCAATTAAATAGTAAAACATTAGAAACTACAATAGATAGAGTTTTCGTGTCCCCTGACTTGTATCGCAGTTTTCGTGATAACTTCTCAGTCTGCAGGTCTCTGCAGCTGATTTTTGATGAATGTTGTTTATGAATATCTGGACTATAAAACAATATCAAATATAACGCGTCGGGAGACGTCGGTAAACGGTCGTCGGAGTTTGTAAAAATGAATTATGATCTGCCGTTGTTCTACCATTGTCCATAGTGCGACGGTAAAAATTGCTGTAAAATGAAACCATCAAAAGCAAAATAAAAATAAGTTTTATTTGCATTTGAGATGTGAACACGCACCTCATGGAAACCGGTCAAGCGCTTTGACCACTACCCCATAGGTCATCGAGATCTTTAGGAGGTTCTTGTTGTGTTTCCAAAAGGCGCTGGTATTTCGCTACATTGAATTTTTTATACCTTTCTTTAATAAGTATTTTACTTTTGTAAGTGTGAAATAACAATGTGAAAAATGTTACTATATTTTTACACTTTGAAATTAATGTCTGATTTCAATTTAAATATTTAATGCCAAATGCATAATTGTTTTATATTAATCTGTTGTGTAAACAGATGAATTTCCAGATCAAGCCTGTATGTGTGGGCAAGCAAATGGGGTTTTTTCTAGAAATATTTTAATATTTTTTAGTATAGGTAGTAGGTAAAAATTAAAAAAAAAACGATAGCAACTTTGAATCAGTAGCTTTAAGAGGATCTCGAGTATAAGTGGGTTTAACCCACTCTTTCATACTATGAGCCCAAATTTCAATATATGTACATACTCGTAGTAAAGCCTAGTAGACGGATGAAATACCATTGTCTCTTGTAATTTGATAAATGTTTCTAACTACTTAGTAATTTATAAGGAAACCTCTAAACATATCACAGAAGAGAATCATGCAAGAAGAGTTATCAATAGTTAAAATATTCGAAACTATTATCTTTGAACTATATGAATGTGTATGTATAAGAGCGCTTTTAAAGCATTTTAAACAGTAACAATTTTCGCTTATATTGCGAAGTTCACTATTTAAAGAACTAATTCTCAGTAACCCAACTTAGTGGGTGGGTTTTATTACATTTTTTTTTACAACTGAAAACGTATTGGCTTTAGGTGAAAATGTCAGAGATGAGCTAATTTAATAGACTAGTTGATTTATATATGTAAATAAAAAGAATTTTTATGTTATTTTTTATATTAATTTAATACTAAAAAATCCTTCACATTTCTCTGCCTTCTTTAGCAATTCCTTTACAATTACAGCTTCCTGACTCCGGAATGATTTACCTTTGAGTATCAGACGGACAAAATACTTACCTATCTTTAAAAGATTTATATAACATTTTTTATTTTTATATACATATTAAATTAATTATTTAATTATTAAATACCACCAATAACATTATCTTAAATATCTTCCATGTACAGATACAGAGTCGATACGATGTAGATGAATGCGGCCACAGATTCATTTAGGCTTATGTTTTTTATACAAAGCTATCAAATTTATTTTTAGAAGAAAACTCCATATATATTTATTTATCATCATTTATTTCAATAAATTTTTGAAATCTCTTTAGACAAGGATGCCTTGTTGGGATGCTCCGCCTTGTCCGAATTGGCTACCGAAGTTGTTGGCTCCATTTTGGTACTTATTGAATCCGCCACCGGTCTGACCAGCATGATTGTAAGCTTGGTTCCCGCCAATACTGTGAGCATCGGACTGTTCAGATTGAGTGATCTGAAAAACAAAAATATAATTATTGTTAGTGAAAAATATTAAGTTTAACAAAACAATGGATTTTTTTAAAATTATTAAATAGTTTCTTATAATTTATTAACGCTTTGATAAGGTGTTGGCAACCCATTTTTGAATAACTTAGTTATCTTGGCCAACCTCGATTGTTCGTGAATGTAAAAATTAATTAAATATTAACTTACAGAAGTGACTTTGCTGTGATGCTGTCCGTCGTTGTGGAAGCCACCATTTCCTTGGGCTACATAGCCTTGGCTGCCAATACCGCTTGCGCCGGAATTCACACGGTTATTGCCGAATTGTCCTCCCTGAGCGTATCCAGATTGAGCACCAGATGCACCGCCCAAGCCTAATGTGCCCAAGCCCGTGCCTATACCTGTTCCCAAGCCCGTGCCTATGCCGGTTCCCAAGCCTGTGCCTATGCCGGTTCCCAAACCCGTGCCTATACCGGTTCCCAAGCCCGTGCCTATACCGGTTCCCAAGCCCGTGCCAATGCCGGTTCCCAAGCCCGTGCCTATGCCGGTTCCCAAGCCCGTGCCTATACCGGTTCCCAAGCCCGTGCCAATGCCGGTTCCCAAGCCCGTGCCTATGCTGGTTCCCAAGCCCGTGGCTATTCCTGTTCCTACTCCATTAACTAGACCAGCGCCTAGGCCTGCAGTTCCCAAGCCAAGTCCTAGCGCACCTTCGCCAAGAAGTTCAGCTCCTGCCAATCCTAGTTCTGCACCCGTGCCCAGAGCAGTTCCAATGCCCGTCCCTATTCCACTTCCAATTCCACTTCCAACCTGGCTGCCAAGCCCAGCTAGTCCAAGGCCTAGGCCTCTATAAGGCTTAGCTTCAAGAGCCACTGCGCAAAGAAGGATAGACAAAGCCTGTGAAGTATAAAATATGAATTAGTTATACAAAGAGGAGGAGAGTTTACGAATAAATACACAAATTTCGATAAATAATAATTTTATAGTGGGCCGGTATACTTACAATGCACTTCATGTTGACAATGGTGAAACGTGGAATCACAGAATGATTACCTATATCAACTCCGGACTTTATATACTCACCTGTCGGGAGATACCAATTAAATAACAATTACTATCTAAGTGGTCTAAAAGAAAAAGTAATTATTTAATGATTTTTAAAATTTTTTAAACATCAGAAATTAGTAACTACAACCTGTTAGGATATTACATTATACTGCTGTATCATTAGACGAACCGTGCCTATAAGGCCCGAGCAATATGGCTAGTAATTTTATAAAAAAAGTAGCTTTTACCTGCGGCTTTGTTCGCATAGTCGAGTTGAAATAACGTAAGTGTTATGCACAGAAACAATTATGGTAATGTAATATGTATATCCTTAGTTCATAAATGGATTATCTAACATTTTTTTCTTAAATTCAAACCAGTATTACTAAAGTTCTAGCATTCTTCCAAACAAATTCTTTTCCTTGCTTTCCGTCGAGTTCTGTAGGGATTGCGTGTGGAGTAGCGAACCTCAACGCTGCGCTTTTCCTGGTTACCTGAGCGTGGGAATAAAATATTAAAAATTTCATTTCCTCCAGTGAGAATCGAACCCACAACCGGTCACGTTTACAGTCGCACGTTTGTGCTACCACAATTTATTTGTGTTTTATGTATTTTACATAACATTTTTGTATTACGTTACGTATACGTTAATTTATGTATTTACATAATGTATGTATTGTACATTTTTTTATGTATTTTATTGTGTATTTCTTTGTGTAAATTATTCTTTGAAATATTATGAGATACCTACGTCATTTATTTTTTGTTTACTAATCTTCAAGCATGTGGTGTATTCTAAACACACGCAGCTTCTATTTGAACTATAGTCGGAATTAGTATAAACATAAAATGTGCGAAAACTTGTAGCTGTTTAAACAAAAGAAATACTTTTTTGTGGTCGTAAACGTTGTGTACACTGTCTTGTTTTTTATGTAGCATAGAGTATATTTGTCGTTAGTATATATGAAAAGGTATTGACAAAAGGATGGGAGGGGAGGTTAAGTGGTCCACGTCCACCTCAGAAATTCAGTGACTATAAATACCTTTCAGTGAAAATTTTAAAAAATCCTTTACACAAACAGATCTCTTCAAAGCTAAGCCCAAAAAAAAATTCTCTAGATTTCACTCATTTCTCACTTTCCGTCGAGTAATGGCCTTCTAAAAGGAGAACGGAGGAACTTATGACTAATTTCTTTTGCCTACCCCTAAGATTCACAAGATTGAAGATAAATATGGACCAAATCATTTAGGTTTAGCCTTCGATTTATTATTAGACTTTATTCTAATCATCTCGAATACCCTCCATCATTCATCAGGAAGTGGCTTCCCTTTACTGGGACGTCAATTTGTTTCCGCTAATAGGACTATTTGTCTGCTTGAATCAATTACAAACTCAGATCTGTCTCGGCTTAAGGAATTCAATTATCGGTAGTATCGATAATCAGATATCAAGTATATTTTGGATTGAATTATGAATTATTTTTAATAATGAGTTTTATTTTATTCTCATACATACATCTCTCGATTTTTGTGAAGTAAGTCGAAGAAACTATTGTCCCGCTCCATTTAATTCTATTCTTGCTTATTTAGCACATCGTGATTTTTTAAATGCAAATTAAAAACGAAAAAATACAAATAAATTTTGATTTCGATCCATTAACAAATTTTACGTTAACTCGTATTTATTAAATGTATAAATAAATGTTCAGTAATTATCAATACAATTTAAAGTCCAATTACAGTATAATTAACTTAGCAACAACAAGAGCTCGAACATTTCGCATCTATATATGTATGTAGCGGTTGTGAGGCAAATTTAATCGACAAATATAATAAATTCATTTTGCATTTCACGAGTGCTTTACGATTCTATTGACAATTGATTCGTGATGTGACGAACGGGAAGTAGCTCGACGCGGCTCATTTTATAGCCTTTTATTTACTAACTAGTTAAACAATCCGACTTCGTTTCATATTCAATACGTGCAAAACTATGTTCAAGGAACAGATACGGCGTTGAAATCCGCCACTCAACACGTAATGCCACCAGAATTCGTCGGAAAGTGGAGAATACAAGTGTAGTGTTTTAATAGAATTTATTAAACTACTCCAAAATTATTTATAATCTGTATGAATATATAAATTTCTTAAAAAATATTTGAATATTTTAATATTCCTATACAATGCACCGCGTTTGCTGGTTCGCGTCGTAATGGAAGCGATGACCGGAAGTACTCGAACAAAGCTTTTTCTTCGACGTTTATTTCGTTATAGCATCAGCGTAGGTATATAACGAGTGCCTCTCAAATAAAATGCAGCGTACTGAAATTCCAAAAATATAATCCTTTTTTGCCTCGTGCTGGGTAGAGGGAACCTAATAGCCGACGATTCCAGAGCAATATTTATATAAAATTTCAATATATCAATTCAATATATCAATTTTAATATATGTATATAAAATTTATAATGCTTAAACAAATATTTCATAAAAATATCAGTGATGTTATAAAAATATCAGTGATCAGCCACGTCAGGAAATGTCTGTGCAAATAGAAAGGACTCAGGGAAGAAAAAATAATTTTGATGTATTTTTCGATATTCTGTGAAGTCACTTTAATAAGAATAAATTTGAGAGTGATATATTTATTTAGAGAGACATAACGTGCTAAATAGCGGAACTCATGTCAACCAAGTCAGCTATTGAATGAGGATCATACCTATGACAGTCATGATTGCAGTTAAACGCTGTTCCTCTGTGCCACAATGATATCTTTCATTATGTTGTCGATCATTATTGGTATATACTTGGAAGAACGAAATATTTAATATTTTTATTTCCTCGCTTTCGTAACGAGACAAAGGGCGGCGTTCAGTTTTGCCACTCATCACCCAATGCCTCAACATTTTAACGGAAAGCGAGAAACGGAAATGTCTTAATGGAGAAAGTAGTTTCTAAAAACTACGTCCCCAAATTCACTCTGCCTGCTGTGTGCTGCACACAGACAAAAAATATTATTTTAATTTTATCCAAGTTTGAATTTAGCCTTAATAGAAAATGTAAATGACATCTATATTTATGGTATTAAATTAAACTTTATTTCATTTATAAAAATAGAAAAAATATAACTATAATTATAAATCCATAAACTATTTATAATGTAAAAGAAAATGTTACCTTTTAACCTTTTTCTAAATAAATAATGATAAAAAAGATATATGTATTAAGTTGTAACATTTCAGAAAAAGTTAATAGGAAATTATTATAAAGGTATATTTTTATTATAGTGTAATTAAATAGTTTAATTGTAGGTTAGGAAAAAAATATATACATGTCTCTAAAGATATACCGTGCCATAAGTCACTCATCTGAGGGAAAAGTGTAAGTTACTTATTTGATTTTTGCGTTTAACCTTAATTTCTTTATGTAAAAATTTTGAAATATATTAATATTATATTAAACACTCAATTTTTTTAATAACATTTATTCTTTGATACACATAAACAATACAAAATAAATATTGTTACATCCATGTCCTTTATTTTTACCATACACTTAATTAAAAATACATTTTATATTATTCCAATATCATCATATCCTAGACCTACACCTCCGAGACCTACACCTCCTAAACCTACACCTCCTAGACCTACACCTCCCAGACCCACACCCCCAAGACCTACACCGCCAACTCCTAGACCACCAACCCCTAAACCGCCAAGACCTACTCCCCCTAACCCTAGACCTCCAAGGCCAATTTCAGTGCCAATTCCTAATCCTGAGACCAAACCACTTTCGAGGCCTAAAGCGCCTTGACCAATCGCTTGGGCACCTCCCAGACCAAGTCCTATACTCGTGCCAATTCCAGCTCCTAATGTAGATCCAATACCAGCACCAATCTGCTGTCCAATTAGACCAGCTCCTCCTAGCCCAAAATAAGGCTTAGCGTTTAAACCAGCAAAGCAAAGTGTGATGAAAAGTATCTGAAAAAAGATTTATAAAATTTAATATAACATTACATGTCACGCGTATCACGTGAGGGTTTTCAGGAAAATACTCTATTGTCAGAACAAATAGTATATCTGTTATAAATATTAATGTTTATGGGAACGTATACAATAGGCAGAGGAAACCTAGGGTTAAGACACTCCAATCTTCATCAAGGTACTAAGAAGAAATGTAAATATTGAACATTTCATTTCCTCGAGTGGGAATCGAACCCACAATCTGTCGCATTTACGCGCTTATACACACGCTTCTGCCCCTGAGCCACGACTGGCCTCTAAAGGCCAGTAAAATCAAAGTTATTTTTTAATACTTACAGTGCACTTCATGTTGCCTGCTGTCATATCAATACAACAATAAACTAATTAAACTATAATCACTATATATATCTAACTGGATATATTACCAATGAAGATCTATTATATACATATTAACTTGAACATTAGCGGTAACGATATCACTTTTGGAACTGAGGAGGTACAGTAATGGCTTGGAAAATCCAAAATACTGCGATTATTAGTATCGTTTTTAAAATGACCTAATTGATGGGTTTTTACTATTTCAATGCTTCTTCTACTTTTTCCCCGATTGTGGCGAAATCCAAAAAGAGGGTTATATTTTTGAGTCTATGTACTCGTATGTCAGTTCCTTTGTAAGGGAACAAAGGAACTGACATACGAAACCTAATTTTGATCAGTGATGCGTCGCGACGTACGACGACCACTCGTCGTTGGATGTGTCTTGATGGCGCGATTGTTACTGAATATGTTTATTTAGTTTATGCAGTCAGGTCAGCACAGTCGGGGTTCGGGTAGCAAGACGTTAAACGAGACGGTTGTGGGTTCGATTCTAGATTCGATCTCGAGAGAATTATTTGCATTTAGTCGTTCCGGTAACAAGACAAGGCGTTTTGTTGAGTTCTGCAATGCTATGCATTTTATCAATAATTGTGCGGAAATTAAGGAACGGAAGAGTGTGATAACAGTACGTTCTCTTCGTCTGTCCTGTCCTAGGTGCTGGATACAACGTGAAGTTATTTTTTTTTTCTTCTAAACTTCTAAAAAAAAATGAAAATCCGATAGCGAAATATTTGAATACTATTTACTAGTGTTATTTCACTATTTGTTCAGTGTTGTTATACTTTTTCACTTTATATAAACAGATTTAATTTGGTTAATAGCTACGAGCTGCAAATATAAGCTACATTAAGTATAAAACTTAATGTAGCATATTTTTGCAGTTGTTAGAAGCTTTTCACATTTTATTTTTAAGAGCACGATTTTTATTAAAGTTTTCAATTCACATATTAAGTGTGTCACGCAACATTCAACGCATGACAAAATTACGCATTAATGTTTTTTATACGTATTTAATATTTACAGTGGTTTTTGTATGTTTCATACATACAAACACCACTGTATACAAGCATAAATGGATTGAATAACAGCTACTCTCTTTCTGCATAGTTGAATAAGTAGACATAGCCTAATGTCAAGACACTTCTCTTTCCGTCCGGATTTGAGACAGTATATAAGACATCGGTAAAATACCAATTTGGTCCTCGAACCCACAACCATCACGTGCCTTATTTACAAATAACAAAATTTATTTACAAAAAAACTGGACGTCATAATTAAACTAAAAAGGCTATACTTAAACATAATTTAGCTTTTTACATAATTTTAATACATATTTTAAATTTAAAAATGAATATGAGATCAAAGGGTCTCCACCCACCTTAGTGTTAATTACAGTCACGAAGAACTCAACATGAAGCTGTATAAAATGAAAATTGCGCTTCACAACGTTCTTCACCTGTTTTCTTATTTCTAAACTCGAGTTCACTTAAAAGTTATTTTTACTCTCTCAGAAATAAGATCAGTTTTTGGTGTCCGAAGCAATTATATTATGTGAGGCGTCTCGTACTGGACGCTTAATGGACAGGTTAATAAAAGTTTTGTTCGTGTTTGTCAAACAAAAATATAGAGATTGATACTTTGCTAAATTAAGATGTGCGTTGAAATATTGTTATTAGTATGAGTTTTGTTGTTCGTTACCGTTTGGAAATGTAATTTGCAATTTGCCACGTTTGTTCTTCTGAATTTGGTTTCTTTATCTTTTTTGTGTTAGTCAAAAGACTAAAGCTTATTAAAAAAACTTTGTTTTTTTTAAATATAATCATCTATTTGAGAGTTGTGGCCCAGTGGCACAGGCATGTGAACGCAATGATTATGGCTTGGATTTCCAATAGGGCAAATGAAATATTTTCATTTTCGCATTCTGGTTTCTACCAGCATTTTCGCCTATTATGTGTTAGTATTATATTTTTTGTATTTAAATTTTCATATAGAGCTCTCTATAGGTTGCTATAGATAAAGTTTTTTGCAATCAAACGGCTCTTGCCAAAACCGCGATGTCATTAGTGAGTGCATAGCGCTCCAACCAAAGGTACTTAACAAAGTGTATCTAATTAAACTTTAAATTAGTATTACTGTTTGTTACAACTTTATATTATTTAATTCACGGAAGTTAGTAATTTTATTATGTAAGTTTTATTATTAATTAAAATTAATAATTTTTAGTTTTGCTGTAATTTTGTAGCGGATCTAATTCGAGATGTAAAAACATTAAAAAAGTTAAATATTATTTTGGCGCACTCCGTCACTGTAAGTTGTAGATGATAGTAAACGAAGCGAAAGAGGTATGCAGAAATCGTCTTTCTGGGCTAGCCAGAGACAAGAGATCTAGGCACGCTCGAAACGCCATAAACTAAGAACTCAACTGACTAGAGATCTAGATATAAAAGAAAATGCTTGAGATTTAAATAGAAAAGATACCTCAGGACCGTGCTCAGATTGTCGGATGGATGTAACCGCTAATACTTAGCGCTTTGTTAGAATAAACACAATAAAACAAGTTTCCATTAGTGTTTAAATTAAACTTAGTATGCTTTTCTTTTATTTAAATTGAATTGAATGCTTATTGACTGAGACGATGTTTGTGAGTTTCATTCAGTTGAATAATTAAATTTATAACCAGTTTTAACTTAGACTTCGGTCGCGTAGTTGTAATTGAAATAACTATGAATTGTGTATATCTAGTACTTACTGTACTTAGATACAACCTCACGTTATTCGTTTCAGTGTACCGCTATACTTCAGAGTTAACTCGCATATTAAAACCCGTATTTATAAATAGATCTTAAGTATGAGATCGATCTTAAGATGGCGTTCATTCATAATATGAAAACGGCTTCTCTCTGAGAGCGATTAATAAATATGGGCCTTAGAATGTATATTTTAAGTGCCAGAAGTAGCTAATTTATTAGAGAACTCCATTATAATATGTCGTATAGTAATTGAACCTTCAACTAGGCAGGCATAGATCTTATCTGCATAATAACGACGTTACAAATCCTAATCTGCTTATTATTTCAAAAGCGTAATATTTATATTATAATAAACTGTTATTAACATTCACTTTCTCCACTTTGAAACATAAAAATAATATAAATGTTCTTTTTTGTTACAGGTAAGGCTTTCTTCCCTGGAGCTTCATTTTACGAAGTAACTGAAATTTATTGAAGGGTTAAGTACCTATGTTTTTATATTTTTTTTTCACCTAAGTTTACTATTGAGTCAGCTTAAATAAATTTTAATATACATACTTTTTCCTGCATCTTCGTTCTCGTGGTGAAATCGAAGTAATTGAGAGATATATATTTTTTTATAGCTTCACACTGTATACCGCACATACCAAGGTAGGCAGAAGGAACCCGATAACCTAATGCTGAGACACTGCTCCCATTGAGTCACTTTCATTCCCCACTTTCCGCCGAATTTTTGAGGCATTGTGTGTTGAGTGGCGGAGCTCAATGTCACCCTTTGTCTTGTAACCAAAGCGAGGAAATTAATTAATTTATTTTTCAAATGGGAATTGAACTTATAACCATCGCGCTTACTATCAGACACTGTGCCGCTTTACCTGAAAATTGATCGATTAGAATGCATAGTATTGATCTTATCATATTTTCGCAAAATTTTATATAGCATTTACCTCTCCAGAGAACTATCTCAACCCGAAGAAAATGAGTAATAACAATAAATATATAAAGAACTTTCTAGAAATTACCACCACCTCAGTTTTCCTAGGAACAAAGCAAATATTATTATTATAGTTCACTATTATGATGTTACTACCTACAGGAATTCAGCGGCTAAACGACCTGCCATAACCGCGTATGGGGTTACTAAGCTTATCTGTGAGGATGGTGCACACGAGTGGAATGAACGTACCTATTTAGTAAAACCTTTTAAATTAATTTTATAAAAATTAAAATCGAGGTCGTAATGACACGCGACGGATGTGGGTTCGATTTCCACTCTAGGGGAAATTAATTATGTTCATTTCTTCGCTTTGGTAACAATATAAAACGCAACATTGAGTTTTTCTACTCATCATGTAAGTTGCCGAAAATTGGGCGGTTCTTGGGTAACGGGGAACAAAGTGTATTAACACTAGGTTCCCTCTGTCTACGGGATATAACGTCAAGGTAAAAAATATTGTACCCCTAAACTAGGCAAAGAGGAGGGGGAACCCCCCTAGCTGCTCTCGATTAATAGAATCACTCACTCACTCAATCATTCGATTTCCTGTAGATTTTTTCTTTTTGGGCAACTGTTGTTAAATTTTAAAATTTAAAGTATATTTAAGTTTTTTAAAAACCAAAATTCTTAAAATAGTCTTGTATTAACATTTATATGAGATTCAAATAAGATTTTCACATTAAATTAAAATTTAATTTAGCATTCAGCTTGCATCGTATTTCGTGATAATTGAATTCTAGAGTAAATACCTCTAATGTAAGTCGGTTTAATCCGAACGCTTAACTGTATGTACACCTACAGCTGTTTTTGTTCATATTTGATCGATACATACACGGGCGTATTTAGAGACTGTTCTGGGGTGGGCACGGACCACCACGCCCCTCTATTCCCATGCCCATGGATACATTTACCTATATATTTTACATATAATATAAGTTAACTTTATGATCTATTTACCTGCATGTATATTATTCTACTATTTTACTTTAATTTAATATTTTAATAATATCACATTTACCAATTATAAAATAAACGCCCAATATTAGACGCGAGATATTGCTTGTCCTAAAACAAACTACCACTGCAAACCTTTTTTATGAAACGTGATAAAAAACCAAGAAACATTATGTACCTTATTCTATGCGTAGTTGGTAGTATGGTCAGCCATCAATCACGGTTAGGGTCCCCGGACATCCATCTTCATATACCATTATTAGTTCTACACTCAGTTTAGGTCCAGCTTTCTTCTGTCTAAAGTTGTTACATTGCAAGTAATATACCAATCTTAGATAAAGAAAACAAAAGTATTTAACTGAATTATATTTAATCATTCGTTTTAACTACATTTAAGTATAGAGGCCACCGTGGCGCAGTTGATGTTGGTCGGTGGTTTTGGGTTCGATACCTACTTAAGTGTAAATAAATAAATTGATTTTCTCTGCTAAGGCAAAGTAAAGTGAGGCGTTGACTTCCGCCACGATTCAATGTAATTCTCTAAATGAATGGAAAATAAAGAACACAAGTGACTCATCTCTAACTTCGCTTAGTTTACGTTGCCATATTATGCAATATAAATGCAAAAAATCCTTTGTATATTTGTAAATATATGTTAAAAGAAAAAAAAAACATAGAGATATTAAACTTTACTTAAAAAGTAGCTTTATTTTGAGTGCACCTATTTCTTCTAAGCAATGATAAATCAATCTTCCTCCACCATATCTTAACGCGCCGTAAGTGGCGGTCAGTCGTAATAGCACTTCGGGAGGATCTCGGGGTGAGATTTATAAGGTTTTTATACGATCCGCTGCCATGGCGTTGAGTAAACACCTTGCATTAAGTACTTGCTATGTAATTTAAAAGTAATAAATGTTACTTTCGATTTTTTGAGATCTAAGAATGTTGGGTTTTGATTGAAGTTTGTATTTTCTTTATTCAGTTTTCTAAGTTTTTACATGGAAGTTATTAGCACCACCATAATTTGTATAACCTATAATATATCCATTGGTTGCTGTCGAACATAGAATAAGTTTTATATGTTTATTTTTATTTACAATCTTCTCTACATACATATTTCCTAAAGACCAAAAATTTTCGTTGCGATTATTATTAGAACTATAAATATAAATTTGATCAAACAAGAATAGTACTGTTATACGCAATTGCTATTCAAATTTCATCAGGCGTTTGAAACACGGGAAGAAGTCTTGCCTTGCCCTTTACTTTATTTGTTGGAGATAGGACATACTTTCACTAGTATTTTTTATTGTTAATATGAATTTCTCTTTTATTCGTCGTCTTTTATTTCGTATTTAACGATATAAATATAACAAAAATCGTATAAACATTATTCGTTTAGTTTCGTAACCTAACTCCGCAATTCCTTTAATTAACTGGATTCGAATATAAAACAATAATCGTATGAATGTTAACATTGCTGTTTTCACCTTCATTGTGCAATTTCGTGAAAATTACAATAAAATTTTAATTAAAAGTCCACATCCGCGTGAATTAAGTATAATTACTTTAAAAGGTTTAAATGGGTGATACAAACAGTAATGTTGTTTGACGGCCTCTTGTTTCAGCTCATCTGTTTTTGTTTACTGACATTGTATATGTTTACTTTTGCTTTTTGTTTTTTTAAAGTTCACGCTTTTTCCCTCTTTTGGTAAGCAGGGGTAATCTCGAGACATTGCGTGTTGGAACTTAACTTCCCACCTTGTCTTATCATCAGAGCAAACAATTTTTTTTACTTCTACTTTTTTAGCTTCAAGTGGACTCCTCATTTAGCAGGATATGCTGGAAGATTTTATTATCATGATACATCTCTAGTAGAAATGTAAATATTCTACGAGTGATTTACTTCTTTTACACAAATTGTTGGTAATAATAGTTATTTAAGACGTTTATTATGAAAGAAATGAAACGACTTGGGAATTTACAAATTCCTTTCATAATGAATGTTTTGCGTGTGACTGGCGCTGAAATATATTTATTTTGTCCATATTTTTGTATTTAGGACAAAGTGATGTGGTAAAATAGCAAAAGAAATCAACTGCATAGTGTCTGTTTGTTAATGCGACGGGTGCAAGTTCGATTCCCACTGGGGAGAATCAATAATTTTTATTTCTTATTGAAAATTAGTAATATTGTGGTTAATGGAGTGGTTTATCCGAGTTTCCGTCTGCCATGTTTTTATATATTTCTCTTCTTGAAACAAAATTAGTTACTTAAATGAAAATAAAGACGTAATCATGAAATTGAAATTTAAATACTTCTCCGAACAAATTACGCTCAAATGAAGCTGTAAAAGTAAAACTTCAAAGGAAATTTGAAAAAATAAACCTTTAAAAATCCTTTCCAGAGATCTCTGAACTTGAGGGGACAATTAATAAGAACTTCTGATTGCCTCCCCGCGTGCTTGAAAGCGCACTAGAAAAGTAAAGTACACTCACAGTTATCAAACTGAGATACTTGATAGATGGATATTAAAACGCGACATTTTAATAATGAAATGTATATTGAGGCTTGACTGTAAACACGATGGTTGTAGGTTCGATTATCACTCGAGGAATTAAATATTTTCATTTATTTTCTTAGCCAAAAGATAAAGCGCGGCTTTTATTATGATGCCATTCGGAAAAGGAGAGAACGGAGTGCTTTAACACTAGCTTTCCTCGTCATACTCTGCTATGTGCCTAACAATATATATTTTTTACTTTTACGCTTTTCGCGCAAGGAGTAAATAAAGGAATGTCTTAATATTATGTTCACTTTGCTTATCTTGAAATACTAAACAAAAAAAGAAAAAGAAAATTATATATACATTTACTTAGTAAGTATACAAAATATTATTATATAGTTGATAATTTCAATATATTTACAAGCCTTATGTTGGTGTATTGGCGTTGCTATAAGAATTGAAGTGATGGATCAGAGTTCGATACCGGCCTTATGCATGTTCACACAGACTGCTCTCTTTATAGAGAGCTTGTCTGCAACTGCATGCTATAATAAATATGAAAGAATATTTACGCGATTTTTTTCCATATGTTAATCGGGTTGTGTACACTTTCGACATATTTATATAAGTTTTCTTTTTTTTATTTTATATTTCCTTTTTTTTTCCAATGGCTAAGGATTTATTTGAAAAATCTTTTATGCAGTAATAACAATAACTCGTAAGTAAATCTTATTTTTTTTTTGTTGTTTTTTTTTTTAATTTCTTTTTTTTATATTAATCATCTTAGTAGAGACTTTTGTACTCTGCTGACGTATATACCTACTCTGGTTCGATTTCTAATTATAATTATTGCTTTATAAAATGTATACTAAAATAAATGGATTTAAAATATTAGATTGTCTACTACAAACATTTAATTTCATAATTTAAATCGGTCAAGTGCGAGTCGGACCAAACCTAAAGTACCGATACCGATTTATGTTTACACGAGTGTAGGTCGACGGGAAGTACCTACAACTTATAGAAGTTAACAAACTGCGTAGGGTCAATACCTCACTTAAAAAGCACTCCCCGCTTTTTTTACATTTTTATTGATATTAATCTTTATAGTTAATTTTATTTTATAAAAAGCGTTTTTTGTAATATTTTTTTAACTATTATTTATTTTTATACACGACTTACGCGTTTAATTAATTGTATATTATAAAATAATATTTCGAATTTAAGTATTTAAACTATTTGATATATGAAATCTAAACGTAAGAAATAAAACAAACATCTAATACTTTTATTATTCAATTTCATTTCTTATGTTATAAGAAGGTAATCACTGCGCTTAAAAAAGCAGAGAACGGAGTATATTAACACTAGACAGGGAGAACCTGCTTACTCTGCTACAAGCGGGATAAAGCGTGAAATTAAAATATATAGGATAGATATAGATAGATATAGACATATAGGATAGATATTAGATATTTCAGTGTAAACCTCAAACACAAAGTGTATTACAACATCCATCCCCCGCTGCCGGCAATAAAACGCTAAATTTGTATCGTACGTTGTGGATTCGCCTACAAAGCGATTGTTGAATTGTGAAATAAAGCCGACACGCCCGTTATAAGACCAGTTTCCACTAGATACATATCTTATTTATGTCTTTTTTACAATTTATTTTGAAGATTTTGGAAATTGTCAATGAAGGAATAGGATTCGTGAAGTAGATGCAATTTTGATTTTAATGACATTGTTTAAGTCACGTGACTTTCTAGTAAATAAAATAAATATGTATTTATACTTTCCATCCATTTTTCGAAACATTGCCTGTTGAGATATCAAAATGAATGCCCCTTTTTCTATTTCTATCAGAGCGAACATATGAACATAATTCATTCTCCCGAGAGGGAATCGAACCCAAAATGGTGGCTTCAGTCAGAGGCTCAAAGAAATAGGATTTTAATATTTCAATAATATATCTTCTACCGCCATAGTACACTCGGTGAGCACAATCTCAAACCAGTTACGATACAAAGGATTAGAATATGGGATCTAAAAGCGCTTTATAGAATATTCAATGGTAGTTGCCGACGATATGAATTTAAGCGTTACGGCCTCGTGTAACGATCAAAGTCCTCAGAAAACTTGCTTTTTCTCTTATTCTTTAGCGATTTTCTTAAATTTATTAGTTTTCGTACGTTCCATATATACATTGAACCATTATTAATGCATCGTCATTGCAAACGCGGAATCAATACAGCCGACAAAGTGCGCCGTTAAGTTTCAGTTTTCAATATGCAACGTCTCGAATTTGGCCAAAAAGCAGAGAACAGAGTATTTTGGAACTAAAAAGAAAGCTTGAATAACTATATACATTTTAGTAACAGAGAAAATAATGTTGAATTCAGTTATTTAACGAATTAACTTTAATATTATTGTTGGCCCTTTAAAACTGTATTTTATGTTGACTAAAATGAACTAGAAGCCTTATCGAGTAAGCAGTTCATTTTGTCCTTATCTAACATAACTTATTTAATCGTCCTCTCTCGCTCTTACACGTGTTACACAGAATATTAAACGAAGTGACATACGAGTAGTTCCTTGAATTATTTTTATAGTTCGTGTCGTATATTTTCTTTTATTTCAAGTACCATTGAAAACTTACAATTATATTAAACAATACAATTGTAAGTTTTGCAATGAAAAGTGCAACTCTATAGTTTCTTACTTTCATTAGTACCTACCTAGTAGCTTTATGTTCGTTAGACGCAGAAGTGCTTGGAAAAGTTTATTTGAATAAAGAATAATGTTAATTTAAATGTAACATCTATTTTTAGCTTCTAAGATAGGCGGAACGTACTCCTGTATTCGTATAAATTAATAATTTTAGACGAAGAAATCAAATAAACTAAAGCTATACACCTACGTTTTCTATATATGTATGTTGTATACGTATTCTCTGCTCCATATATTCTAAAAAAGTAAATAGAATAATAAACACAACAGAAATAGAAAGTAATTACATTTATCACTTCCAAACTCTATGAAAAAAAAAAGGTTATCGCTACACCCACCCTTATCACTTGTTGATCTTATCAGGCTATTTGCAGTTTTTCTTTTCGCAAACATTCGGGTTAGAAAAGTTTTTATGTAAGATTATAATCTTTGAAGCTTTAACTGCCTACGGTCTTAAAGCGATTTATATGATAAAAAAAGTTCAAGTTAGAGTTCAAGTAAGAGTTAAAAAAAATACGTATCTGTTGTAAGGGAGAGCTCTTAAAAGTTTATTTTAATCTGCTTTTTAGTTTTATTGTTACCCTATTTTTATTTATAGCAGTAATAATGAGGACAAAGTCTTAGTAATAGCGTTCCGTTTTATCCTAACCTGCTATTTGCGAGATAAAGCGTGAAGCTAAAAAAAAGATATATATATATAATTATTGCGTCTACGTTACGTCACGATGTAATGTTAAAGATAATATTTTATTAGAAGCGAAATAAAACATAAGCTACGTTAATGGGTTTTTGAGAATTCTTGCCAACTTCGCGATGCCGGCGACAGTTCCCAAAGCTACATTATATTATAAGAAATTCGCTGGGAGGCAAAATATTTGCTATATAGAACTAATTAAAATTCCTCCTTTTAAAATTCTATATTAAATTATAATGAAATCTGTTAACATTTGACGCTATTATAGCGCATTAGAATTTGACTTAGTATTAAGATATTCGGACAGAAGCGGAGAATTAAGTGTCTTATCTCTATGCTTAAGAACAATATCAAAATATTATATTTTCAATGATCACATTTGAATAATTAAGTTATATAGAAATGTCAGTAGTGTAAGTTAAATAAAAAATTTAGATTCGGCTTCTTTGATATAGGCAAATTGAGAACGGAGTGACTTATCTCATGTCGGTCCTAAATAAAAAAAACTACCTACCAGTTTTTATTTGATACTATTTGTATGTTTCTAAAATAGGCATTTGTGGTTGAGGTAGAAATAAGCAGAACATGCAGTGAATTTATGTTTATGATTCAAATGAAAGTCCTATTTATGATAAGATAAGACGCGGGTCTTGGGTGCCTCGTACACAATGTTCCTTATGTACCTATGTGTATAATAATATTAGCTTCACGCCATATTCCGTATATAGCAGGGTAGGCTGAGGGAACTTAGTGTTAGATAGATAGAGTAGAAAATACTCCGTCTCCATTTTCCACCCTATTTTCGAGACATTGCATGTTGAGTTGAGAGGCGGCATTCAACGCTGCGCTTTATCTTTTTACAATAGAAAAAAAAACATTCTCCCGTGTTGGAATCGATATCGTTATTTTGCTTTGCTTATCCTAAATATATTTTGATCTAAAATTATCTTTTTTTTTGTCTACAGGTAAAATCTACAACGAGTTCGTGTCTAAGTGTCTTGCGTAATGACCTTGTTTCTTTATTTAGGTATATTCTACAATTATTTTAACGAAGCTGGTCGTGGGCATGCCACTATGAGACCAGTCGTGGCGCAGACGCCTAAGCGTGTGAGCACATCAGGTGGAGTTGTGGATTCGATTCCCGCTCGAGGAAATGAAACATTTAATATTTTCATTTCTCCGTTCTGGAAACGAGGACAAGCGCCTCTCAACCTCACGACGTAAGCAAACAAAACATAAATTTGTTTTTTCATCATTTTATATTTCTTTAACACAACATAAAATTCTATTGAAATTCTCTCCACAAGGCGAGAGTTAGTAAACATTCCGATTATATCATATTGCGTTCCACTCGCGCTCGAGCATTCCCGCGGGATAGCCTCCATCCCGGCAAAAATCCCGGGATCCCGGAAAATTAAGAGATTAAGGTGGCGCAATATCGGAGATACAACAAGGAAATAGATTACGTGCCGTGACAAATGATTAGCTTAGGTATTTTCGTTTTGAGAAATTTTGCTTGAAACCATCTTGATGGTGAAAAAACGTATTAGTTTTTTTTCAGCTTCACGCTGGATCCCGCTTGTAGCAGGGTAGCGAGACGGAATCTACTGTTTAGACACTCCGCTCAGCGCTCAGCTCAGCTCCGCACAAAGGCGGAAAGTGCCGCCTTTTTCTGGAGGCTTTATGTGTTGAATAGCGGTACTCAACGCCGCGCTTTTGTCTCGACATTAAAACCACTACTGGCAACACTAACTTGGCATTGAGTTTCACCACTCAACACGCAATATTTCAAATTTGGGCTGATGAAGCACTGCACTTAATTATTCGATCAACAAACACACTTCTCGGCAGATTACTATTATATGATACTGATGAAGATAACTGAGAACAGCTAAGCTTCGACAAATTCCATCATATCAGGAAGTTAGATCGGATTAAAGTCCGCAACTTGTAACCGACGACGACAATACCATTTATAGCGTCTTAATTTGTTTGCGGACAAACTATTCAAGTTCGGAATAATATAATGGTTCCTTACTTGTTCCTTGATGTGTGATTTATGATGAAAATGTATTACTCTGATGACTTATGTTATATATTCGGAATGTAGTATTTTTGTAGTAAAGATGTTCTAAGATTTTCCTATGGTTTTAAAGTTACAGATTTTAAATATGTGGCAGTCGTGACGGATGTTCTCATTCTAGTAAGAAGATAAAGCGCGGTGCGTTCACTTTACAAAATTCAAAATTTTATTATCTAGTAAACCTTCACACTAGGTTCCCTCTGCCTACCCTGCTGTGTGAGGTATACAGCGTGAAGCTAAAAAAAATGTAAATTTTCTAGATTCAGTAATTTCGTCTGTGCGTTGTCTGTCAGTTAGTTGTCGGTTACTTAAGAGTTTTATATGCATAGATATATTTTCAGGTTATCAGCAAGGAAGATAAAGGACCCCATGTCTCAAGACATTCCGTTCTCTGCATTATATGGTTGGTTATACATAAGTAATTAAGTAATTACCAAAACATTACGAATAATTAATTATGTTACCTAAAGTAATTTGATTTTGGATAAATCCAATTCCGTGAAATAGATTATATTATGTCAATGAATATTAATTATGTCTTATATATTTAATTAGTACTGTCTTTTGGAATAATCAAATGTCTCTTCTCATGAAACGAGAGAGATTCTAATTAATCATTTATTTTAATTTTTTTCTACTAACTTGTATCAGTCACATCAGGAAAGTATCAATTAAATATAATGGTCTGTTTAGGCTTCCAAGTTTCGTTATTGTATAATTATGTTTATATGTTTGTTAGTTTGTCCACAAATTTCTCGGAAACTTAAAGTCGTATCGAAGTGATTTCAATGGTCGGAACTATATTATTGTGATTTCGATGCGGCATTTCTCGTCATAGGGAACGGTTAAAATTTTATGAAAACCGGCTTAGTACTTTAGTAGGTTTTGAGATATGTGTATCTACGTAATATATCAAAATATAAAGTAATATATTTGTAGGTATGTAATTAGCTAGCAGTATATTGATGGATATTGTAATATTTGAAGTCGATTTAATTTCTTTAAATTATATATTTTTTAAATACTATATTGATACATGCATATTTTTAAAAATCCTTAAATTGGTTACAACTCTAGATCGGACCGATATTCCGGCATATTTCCGCCAAAAGCTCTAACGGGGAATTCCCGATATTAGAAACGCTTTGAATACCTGCACATTACATTCGTTCTAACATTTGAAGGATATATTACTTTCTAGTTGAATCGAATCTTTTGCTTCATACTTTCTTTTATATATTTTATAGAAATATGGATTATTGGAGACTACATTATTTCTTTTCGCACTTCGCACTCTTCATTTTACTTTAGTTATCTAAGACTGATATTTCAGTTATTTATGAACTTACTTATTGCCCCCTCTGGTATAGTGGGTTCAAACTTAAACTTTTTATTATTTTCTTTTTTTTACTATGACCATATACTACCGCAGTCTTCGAAGCGACGGGCTTAAATAAATATAAAATTGAAAAATATGTGAGAGTAATTCTGTTTAAAATTTTATTATTAAACTATTTTCAGTCATAATTTGATGGCATAAATATAAAAAAAAGTAAATATTTATTGGAACCTCCTTCCTCGAAGCCCCGAATCTGGTCTACTATCTATCACTCGCATCTCAATAAGGGGTGGTCATTCAAATTTGCATCCGCCTATCAAGGCCAGGCCTCAACGTTTACACACTTCAGTACACTTAAATCAGTTGCCTGTCGCCCTGCTCCCCTGGTTCCTTCCATTACGCCAGGTAAATTATTGAGTTACGTAAAAGCTTTGTTGTTAGCTTATTTGGGGTGAACTTTTAAGATTTTCACAGGAAAACCTCGTTTAAGCATAATAGAGTGGTTATATTCTATTTGGTTAGTTATATCTTTGATTTGACGGTAGAGGCTTTCTTTTGATGGAGCATGAACTTTTTTTTATCTTCACGATATCTGTCACGAACATAGCGAGGTACGCAGTGGAAACCTTGGAACTTAGTTCTCTACTTTCTGCTGAATTCTGGAAGCATCCTTTGCTAAGTTGCAGAATTCAACGCATGACGGCCTCGTACATATTTTGTGCTTGTTAAGAACTTGAAGACCCAAATTGATGTGAGTATGCATAACTTCTTGAAATTTATTACAAAAAAATAACCAACTTTTCTAAGCTCTATACCGAAGAATTATCTCAAAATTCTTCAATCTACTTACTATGTTATTAGACATGATAAAGTCAAAATTTTCACAGAATTTGATCTCTTCAAATCGTAAACGTGTAAAGTTAAGTCAGTATTCATTATAGCGATTCTATTATGGCGGGTAAATTGCCCTCCTGTTTGCGCAGCCTCCCTGTTCCGGTGCTTACATTCCATGATAAGATATTTGAGATGCTCCAGAGATTTTCTTACGAACTATAAAGTCATTATATTTTGAATCTCCACTTATTCTCAGTTTATATATTAATTATCTTTATCTTTTCTAGCGTTTTCACGTGATTTTAGCAAAAAAATAGAGTATCTGATTTTGAGCTTGGGCATGTATTTAAAGAGGGTAGAAAAAAAGAGAGCTTGAAAAGTCTTTAAGATGCGCGGATATACTTCATATATATATATTCTCCGGGGGGTCCTCGTGTTTTTAAAATGACCTTCTTCCCAGTGATAATGTAGAAACAAAAGAATCTCCACCCTAAAGGCTTCATATTAAATATTCAATTATCAAAGAACAATACACCTCTGATCTCAATTAAGATGGTAGTTACAATTATTGCAAAACCATCCATCCGTGTTCAGTTTCTCCTCCCTATTAGCGCCCGCTAATGGGATTGCCCGACTGACAACGAATTACTGGATTTAAATATTTGTTTCAAGGAAAATGGGGACATTTTCAGTTGAACGAGTTGGACGTTTTAAAGTTATTGTTGAAATATATTCACGTGATAACTTATATGTAAAATTAGGGTTTAGGTTAAGTAATAAATTATATTGGTTGGTGAGGAAATGAAAATAATTAATTTCACCGCATGGAAATCGAACCCACAGACGTCGGGCTTACCGTCAGAAATAGTGCCGCTGCACCACGTAACTTTTTTGAATGCTATCTAAAAATTATCTACTAAAGTTATACGTTAACATATTGAAGTTTTACCAAATCTGAAGATAGGATTTAAAAAAAATCTTATGTCAAGTCGAATCGGCTTTAATATATTCAACTCTGACCCTATTTAATTTAAAATTAAAGTTTTCATTCTACAACCTAAAATTAAGCTTATTATTGGAAAGGATTAAGCTACGAACTACATACTTCTTCTATTTGATCGTACTTTGACACCCTCAATTTTTGTTACGTCGTGTTTGCGGAGGTCCGCGTCCGCGTGTTGGCAAATACACCGGGGACATTGTTTGACCAGGCTTACCCCATTTTATCTTTTGCCGTATAACTTTGATAGAAGCATCCATTTTTATTGTTTGTATTATGTTGCTTGCTTGGAGTTTCTTGGAGCTTTGTTCTTGAAAGACTTTTGTGTGGTATGTGTGTTTTCTTCTCATTTTTGTGTAACAGGTGTTTTCAGTTTTGATATTATTCATTCCAAGTAAGAATATGTTTTTTAATAATATACGTGTATATTTTTAGCTTGACGCTGTATCTTGCATATAGCGTTAAGAGACTTCGTTCTCAACTTTAAATTTAATTATCAAGATATTGTGTGTTGGTAGAAGCGTAATGCTTGCTACGCCCCCGGGAAGAAATCAAATCCACGATTCGCGTCTTCAGTCGGACACTGGTAACTGCTCCACGACGAAATGTATTTAAACATGCGTGTTCTATGCTTGAATGCGTAAAACTTGAAAAAACAACTAAAACATATACAAGAATCCGCTAGAAACATCAATATTCGTTATTGGGCCTCTGAAACTAATACTATTGGCTTCCACTCTTAACGTTATATTACCACTTGCCTCTATCCCTTTTAGAGGGCTCGATCCATTCATTCATTATTCAAAGGGAACAAGATTGAGTGTGTTTATAGCAAATAAAATCTTGGCATGGAGTCGTAAAAAGCGCATTGCATATCTCGAATGGTGTATGTGTGTGAAAGGAGGCGAGAGGTCTGAGGTCTGACGGTGATGTCTTATTACTTTATGTCAGACATGGGTCATAAAAACATCATCGCGCTTGAGGCTAATATGAATGTTACTTACAACTTATTTTTTATTCATATCTGTACTTCTATATAAAGCTGATATGTTTAGTTGAACGCCCTAGGTTAAATCTCAGGAATTACTGGTTCGAATTTGTGTTATCGAAGAAGGTTGTTTTCTATGTAATATTACGTTATTTTTTTAAATCTATCCAGCATATGTCAGGGTAAGACTTTTTGATCTTTTTATATTTGCAGATAATCTGAGAAACTTATAATTGGTCACGCTCTATCTCTCGGGACTGGGAAAAGAATATATTTTAAAAACTTCCCTCGACTATCGTAACTCAATGAAAGATCGTATGATTGTAAACCTGTTAATAATCGGAGTGTCGTAGCACAATTATTATCAATGTCTGTAGAGTAATCATTTTTTTATTAATAAAAAAAAACACTATATTCACTTTCTATCCTGTTATATGTATGAGAGATAAAGCGTGAAACCAAGTAAGGATTAAGCTTAATGTATTTACAAACGCAAACATATTTACTTACACCTTTTAATTACGCTACAATAACTTCATTATAACACTTGAATAAATCTTAAATGCAGATTTCAATTAAAAATACTTTCCCAATGAGTTGACATGAAATTATCTCGAATGGGGTACAAAATATTGAACACACGATAAAGACATTCTATTGTCGATACAATGATTGTGAGTAGTGATTTTGTACAAACGAACAGCGGTATAAGTGGTTATTTTAAAGAGACCTAGTGTAAACATACTCCGTTCTCCCGCACCGCCCAATTATCGAGGTATTCCGTGTTGAGTGGTGGAACTCATCGCCTCATCTTGTCCAGTTAGTTACTAGAGCGAGAAACTGAATATTATTCATTTCCCCGAGTGGGACTCGAACCCACAACAGTCACGCTTACAGTCAGACGTAGCCGTGAGCTGCGTAGCCGCTGCGCCATTGCCTGATTTTAACACTATGTTCTACGTAAAAATATGTGTAAAATTTTTATCAATAATTTATTTTTTATTGTGGTAAGATTTAAGAAATATATTTAAAGGAAACAAAAATTAGTGGAAATTTATTCATTTTCTGTAAATACAATTATCGGTTCATTGATTTTTAAATACTTCCAACCTTGTTAACGTTTAATGGTGAATGACAGTTTTTTTTTCGGTACTTATTAAACTTTTTCAGCATTATATTATAGGTAGTGTACCTATTACGTAATCATGGCGTAGCAAATATATATTTGTATGATGATTGTGAATTCGATTTCCGTTCAGAAGAATGAATACAAAATATAATTATGAATGTAATTATAGTTAAAATTATATCGAATGTAAATTATACTTAAAAATAACTCAATTATCTTAATACCGGAAATCTCCCTTAAGATAAAAGTTTAGAGCAGATGCTTAATATTATTTCTTCCTCAAAAATATAGGGAAAGGGAAACAAAGTACATACATCGTATTTTATCCGACTGCAGCGAAGTCTAAAAGAAGATTTGTGTTTTTAGTGCGTATATATGAATGTTTGTCCTTCCTTTATTCCCTTGTAACTGTTAAACCCACGAACTGATTTTCATAAATGATACGTCGTTGGATTTGTCTTGATGACGCATGTGTTACGAGATATAATATTTATGCAGTCGAATTTTTTGTTTTCTTTATAATTCGCATGCTTTCATAAAATGGATTATGAAAAAATTGAGCTTTACATGATACTTTACATGAATAACATGTAAAGTATAAGATACTAAATAAATAAACAATATCAATTAAGCCGTCACTCAACACGATATGTTTCGAATTCGATCGTAGAGATCCCAATGTCTTGACTGTAGGTCCTCTCTGCATACTCTGCTATGTGGAAGATACCTACAGCATGAAGCTGCAAAAACCATAAAATAAACCCTGACGGATAAGATTTCAATATATAAATATTTAAATACATCATCACATTTACCCCAGATTCTACGTTCCCTTGTAAAAAGCACGTTCACAATGTACAAAAGCATTCTGAAACGCGAGAGTACCTCCGTTCAAATAAAATAGCGTGTAAACTGCCACAATGCCGTGTCTAGTGCACAAAATATTAACGCAAATGCACAAAGAACAAAGGTGGAATTGTATTGACGGATTCCCGGAATGTACGTTCGTCTATTTTAGATTTGCTTTAGTTTTGTACGGAACTTTTATAGAATCTCTTCCTTTTTTATCAGCTTCACTCAGTATTCCGCATATAGCAGGTAAAGGGTTAAAAAACCCCCTGTCCTCTACTTTCTTTCTTCAATCCCTTGAAAATTCAGCAGAAAATAATAATTTATTCCCCTGAGTGGGATTCGAACCTACAACAGTCGCGTTAGAGTTACACACTTGTGCTCCTGAGCCACGACGACCAATTTCAATTGGTTTTTATTTATTATTTGTGTAGCAGTACTAATAGGATTAAGATCTAGTCACTGGTCTGAGCTCCTCATCCGGAAACGGAATGGGCACGGTAAATCCATGGAATTCTAAGGAGTTTCTAAGTTATTGTCAAGAAAATTTTTAATGAAACACTGTCGTAGTTTAGTTGTAAAGTTTAATAGAGTATATTTTTCTTGTATGATATACTTTTTTTTCTTCTCATATCTTCCGCAGTATAAAGATATGAAATTAATGTCATGTCAAACCCTTGTCTACTTTAAGATCATCACGAAAATATTGCTTCTTAGAATGGGAACTCAATTTCTCTAACCAAAAGGAAATGCTTATATTTTTAGCTTCAAACTGTATGCCACATATAGCAGAGGCAACCTAGTGTAAAGACACCACTGTTTTTCACTTTCCGCCTATTTTTCCAGACATTGAGTTTTGAGTAAAGGAACTAAACGGAGCGCTTTTTTCACCAAAGGGATAAAATGTAAATATAAATTATTTACTATCATAATTGAAATCAAACCCACAACCATCGTGTTAACAAGCAGACGCATCAATAATTATTATAAATCCTATCCTAAGGACGATTCCAACCCTCAACCATCATGACCATTCAGCCATCTGTCCCATTGTGTCAAACTGAACTAAGATAGCGTAGCATTAAAAGTTGATCCAACAAAACACTTTTATGCCTCTGAGCTCCAGGGCGGAGATTTTCATGGTTTCGAGAGGCTAATTACTTCCCTTGAGGCAATATTAATCAGCGCTGACAAACGCGGGACATGTTTAATGACTTGGCTGACTTTTATAAAAATTTCAAGCAAGAAATTCGCTAATTTCATAGTTTAGTCAAATTTCGCTTAACGTTTTTCTGAGTTTTTGGATGGTATTTTGCTTAATTTTTAATTTGGATAAAAAAAGTGTTGGGGAATATGCTTTATTCATTTTATTTTGTGTTTTTACGTTTTTTGTTGGTTTCAGTTATCTTTGAAAATTATTATTATTATAGGCTTGTATTTAATACATTTTAGAAACCAAAGCCTCACGTAGTTTCTTTAGTCATATAATAAACATTTTTCAATTTTATAACAATGTCGTCATTACGTGTATGTATTTTTAACAAATAATATAATACATAGTTAAATCAAATCCGCAATAAAATGAGTTCTAAAAGTATACCATGCGGTACACCTGACAAAGTGGCAAAATTTACTTGAAATGAGGTAAATGTTTGGTTTAAAATTCGCGATTCCAGCTGTCGGCTTTATAATTGCGTCTCCGCGCCGCAATCCAATTACACCAAACGAAATTAATTTAGCGACAAAACGACGGAACAAAGCTTTAGATATACGTACTATTAGATATAATAATCCAAGGATTGTATGTTTCAAGATTACGCTTGAGATGGATCTTCGTTGAGATCGCGTCTTATATCTTAAAAGTAGACGGGACGGGACGTAGACTGTAAAATGCAATGCTTGTAATTTAAATTTTATTGACATTTTTAACGATACAAGTTTCCCAATAAGTGTAATATTTAAAATTTTGTATCGTGTTAGTTTCCCTTATTCCTACGCCCATATTTAGTAAGCTGAAGTAGTATTGGGTGACAAAAACCACTAAGTGAAAATTCTAAAGGAGTTAGTAACAGGACAGAGTGACTTATCATTATAAAGATGAAGAATATACAGCATAAATAGACCTCAAAAGAACATACACATAAAACTATACTTGTAAAGGACTCGAGACACTTCTACTTAGTTATTAATGCAAACATCGAGACCACTGAGAGCTTCTAGAAGATTTAGGGTTGAGGCGAGATTGACGCGAGGTCTTAGGGGTATTCAGTGGATATAAGAAATTAGGTAATGGACGATTGAGGAACGTTTCTCGTGAGTGAATCGGTGAAAATTTATTATTATGTTTATATGTTTTATTGACTTAACGCTATTTACTTCAAATCTTTCATTTTTATTAAAAGTTGTGCTGTGATGGGAGACGTTTTCATTTGTTATTTACTTGTTTTTCGTGCTATTTGTATTTTTCTTTTTAATTGTGTGCAATAAAGTTTTTACACTAGGAACAGAATGTCTTAACACTAGTTTCCCAGATTCCCTCTGCTGTTTTGCGCGGGATAAAGCGTGAAGTTAAAAATAATAATAATATTTGCCCCAGTGTGGATAGAACCTACAATCACCTTGATAACCGTTGGACGCTGCCAGTAACGTGCGAGTCAAACTTCCACACCGACCGCGACGGTTCGTACAATCGTCGGATTGTACAATCCTGAAATTGGTACGAAAAGTAGAACTTATAAAATTTTACAAACTTAAGTTTGTAGGCGTATGCACTCATTTTGTACGAAACAAACTAATATTTTTATCAAGATGAAATTTCCTTTATAAAGCACACAAAATTTTCAGGGAAGTTGCGTAGAAAATTCCTTGAATATCTCGGAAGTAATAGTATTTTAGCTCCACCCGTTAGCGCGGAATGCAATAAGCACTAATCTACGAAGTCCGGGATAAACTACCGTCTTTAGTATACAGCCTGAGCAAATTAAAATTACCAATTTTGCTTAATTTTTATGTTGTATGCTTATACTAAAGGCAAGATAATTACTACTACCATAGCGAAATAATTATTTGCATCCTACAGAATCTTTTTTAGAGCTTCAACCCTGTATAACGTGTAGACCCTGCTACACGTTATACAGGGATGAAGCAGGCAGAGGGAATTTAGTGGTAAGACACTTCGTCAACCGCGAATCCCTATTTTTTTTAGATTTTTATTCTGCTTTGCCTTATTACCAGAGCCAGAAAAGGAAAATAATTAATTTGCCCGGGTGTCGAATCATAACCATCGAGCTTATAGAGAAACACTGTGCCGCTGCGCCACGACCGCCTTATCAGACATATTTAAAAATCTTAAAATCCTTAAATTTTATACTACAAATAGGTTGTTATATAGATCATTTTTAAATCATGTTATATAAAAGTTTTAATCTGAATTGTAAATGTCAAAATGTATGAGAATTTGCTTTAGGCGGTGGGTTAAAGCAACAATATTCAGATTTTCCAGGTCGAGGTACACTTCGATAGGTCGCTGTGTTACCCATCGCTTAATTTGCGAGTATAATCGTACCTACCTCTAGTCCGGTGTTGTTCTAGCGAATATTTAGATATCCACATTGAAAAGTTATTGGACCTTAAAGCTTAGTGGTTATACGGAACTCAACGCTGCACTATGTTCTACCATAAAGGAAATAAGTTACTCCCCCGAGTGGGAATCAAACTACAGCAAATTGCACTTACAGGCAGACGATATTTCATTGCGCTAAGGTGGTTTCAAGAATATATCTAATATTTTATATTACATTGTATCCCTAGTTTTACTAAAGTGTTCTTGTAGCCAAAACTCAATTTATATGCAAATCAACCTCCGTCCGGGAATCGAAGTCCGCTTCAAAGCGAAAGATAACTTGTTGGTAACGTGGATACGCCCATTTCGCTTTAACATTTTTGTTAATGTTATACATATTTATTCCTTTTTTGTAAACTTCACGCTGTATCCCGCGGGCTACACGGAAGGAACTTGGTGTTAACACATTCCATTCTCCACTATTTGTCCGATTTTCAAGAGAGTGTGTAGTAAATTGGTGGAACTTAATGCCGCATTTGCACCGTACGCTGTACCAGAGCGAGGAAAGAAAAATTAATACCTGCGGGTTTGCCTGCGTGAACAAATGCGAATAACTTTATTAGAGTTATGTATGACACATGACACGATGTAATCCATCATATGCAGCGAAGAGACAGGTAAAGTGGATGTCATCGAAAGATCAATGTCATAATTATAACCTAGATAAATAATTGTTCAAAGTAACTATACAAAACAAAAAGATTTTCTACTATATGGTTCACCCAAAAAAAATAATAAAGAAGTCTTTCTTATCACTAGACGTGATTATAATAAAAAAATTGAATATATAACGCCAGAAGTAAACCAATAACGGTAAAATTTCCTTAAAAGGTGGGAAAGAAAAGCTAGTAACAAAGCAATTTTCAATATCGATCACCCATCACGTCCACTGTTCCCGACAGTTTATCGGCGTACTTACGAGATATCGACAAAAACCCTGTTTTAAGATGAGCAGCGCTTCATAAACTTTGCAGCTGCCGTTACAATGTTTTACGACGAATATTGTTTTTAGAGTATCAAGATCCATCCATTAAAATTTTGTTCGCAATATTGGATTTTATTGCTTTTTGTTGTATAAACTTGTGTGCCTATAGCATAATTGGTTTTGATATGGTGGTACAATTTTTGTGCTTACAAAGCGTTATCATACCAACACCTTAATAAATCGAAGTAGTTACCACCATAAATGAATCTACCAAACCACTGTCCAAGCCTTTCAATGTCGGAAAATTAATTTTTTTCTGCCTTAGTCGATATCTACAGTCGATCTACATAAAAACTTATATTGCATTAATAATACTTTTTGATATTTCGGTGCGCTGACACCCTAGTAGAAATTAAATTTAGTTTCGCGCTACGTTCCACATTTAGTAGGATAGACATAAGGAATCTTGTGGCAAGACACCCTATTCTTGGCGCACCTCTACTGATTTTCTGTCTAATTTTCGAGATATTGTGTGCTGAGTGGTAAATAGCTGAAATTCATCGTTCCCCTGAGCTGATATAGAACTCACAATAATCGCATTTATAATCAGACCCTGTTCCACTGCGTCACAACGGCCTCGAAAATTTTATTATTATTTATGAACCGTTATTCCGGCCCTGGCAGCTTAGACATTAATAGTCATCAAGTTCTTTTACTCGTTGTTTTGTTGCGCTGCCGTAATTCAATTTTGTCAAGAAAATTAATTAATGCTTTTTTTTTTCTAATTTTATCGTTTCTATACAAAAAATTTGCTTAGTTTTTATTGGTGTTTGTTTTTGTATGGGAATTATACATTTTTTTATACTGGTTTGCTGCTACAAGTTGTATCTCGCGACTAGGATAACATTTTTTACATTTTTTTTTTCAACTTTATCCCGCATATACCTAGAAGGGAGGGCAAAGCGAACCCATTTATATTTTTTTCGATTTCTATAAATAAATAAATAAATTTGTATAACTTTAGCCATTCATGGCGCAGGAACACAAGCGTGTGAAGCGTGTGTGTGCGTTTTTTTTAGAATAAAATATAATTTTTATGTAATTTTTTCTAGAATAAAAAAATTAACCGTAAAAGAATACAAGAGTAACAGACAGATTGACTTGCTTAAGAGTTATGGCATAATCAAACATTTAGCTGACGCACCTACCTACTGTTAAAGCGTTTTTTTACTAAGTGTTGATAGAAAACGGTCTTATAAATTTTACTGGTGATAATAAATTTCCAACTCTACACCTATATAAACCTTTTATTAAAACCTTTTACTTGCTGTTTTGCCCCCTTGGTAAAATAAAATTAACTGAGTTGAAGCCGTGGTAGCGCAGAGGCACGAGGGGGTGACTGTAACGCGACGGTTCTGGGTTCGATCCCTACTTGAGGGAATGAATGCTGCACCACGACTGGCCCCGAAAAAAGATTTTCCTTTTTTGTAATTCGTGTGTTCAACCAAATAAACTCTTCCAGTTTTATAATATTAGTATATAAAGATTGATAAATGAACGTTAACAAAGAATCGAGCTCGATTAGACTAAAACATGAAAATGCTTTTTACTCGTAAATGGTTCTCAATTATGTATTAATACTTGTTTATCTTTACGCATTTCTCACGTTATCTCGGGATATGCTAGAAGTTTATGTTTTTTATGGAATCATTTTATTTTCAATTGTATTACGTTTGATTTTATATATTTTTTAAAATAAAATGTTCACTTTTTTTAGCTTCTCGTTATATTCAACCCCTGCGCCAGATCAGATTTTCATTTCCCCGCTGCTAAGTACCGTAAGTCAAACACATATTGTCTAAAATTAAACAGCGTCCAGGTAACGGAGTATATTAGCACTAGGTTCCCTCTACCTTCCCTATCTGTGAAAAGATTGAACCTAGCGAACGCGGGCTCGAGCTGCGCTATCATCGCCGTATAATATTTTATTGTAGACATTAAATAAAATAAATATTTAATAAAAATATGAATAGTAAATTTTAATATATTTTTGTATTGTTCACAGGTAAGATGGACGTGGGTAGAAACGAGATATCAAGTCTTCATCGTCGTTTTGGACTTTCGCGCTACAAAATTTTGACATTTGATTTGTAAGCGAGACCGTCTCGCACTTGACCGATTTTTTTTGTTCATCAGTGTACTAAACTGACATTAACCATTAAGTTTATTTGTGATTCAAATATTTTATTTCTCCTAATATTTATACTAAGCATGTGAATGTTATTCAAAATAACCCATAATAGTTCTATCCGGGAATCAAATCTTGAACTTTCTCCATAAAGATTTCAGACTCACCAAACAAAAACCGGAAGTACGCAGTTGGATAACGAAGCATTGCGAGTCACGTCCGGTGCGCCGCCTCGTTACAGAGAAAACGCTGAACACGTACACTATATAACTAGTAAATTTGTTGTACGTTTCAAAATAAAATTAGTATATTGCAGTTGAAAAATGATGAGGCCGTCTTCTGACTAAACTCGGGAATGAATGAAAAACTTTCATTTTCCTTGCTCTGGTTGCGAGACTTGGCGCGGTGTTGAGTTCCACCACTCAACACGCATTTTCTGAGTACTAGTTCTAATCCATATAGAAGCTTTTTATTCTTAATAAATATATATTTTAATTACTCTAATTTGAAAACAAATCTATGAAATTCATCAAAGTTATAGTTCCTTATGGTGACATGTAAGTACATATATTATTTACTTGTCCAACAAAATATTTGTAGGGCCTCAAAAATGCTGCCTTTATGCCAATCTAACGTAATATTAATCATACTTTGGTTCCACGCAGTAAAAGGATTCGAAGGCGTAAAAGATCATCTGATCATAAAATATAGATGGTTCTACGAAACATAAGGAATTTGGAGGATTTATACCGATTTATTTGACCCTTTTGACACCATGGTGCACAATTGAGACGTGCTTGGCTTGATGTAATGATAATGGATTTGAATCCCACTTGGGAAATATTATTAAAAAAAGCAGCTTCACCCTTTTTTACGTTCTTGAAGGTCGGTCGTTCTTCTAGAATTTAAAAAATGAAAAGAACATTTCCTACAAATTGGCTCAATTTTGAGCGAATTCAACGTGAGTCAGGACGTCGTATGGAGATCAACACGTCAGCTTCCTAATTGCGGATTGAACGCTATGACACGAAAAATCTCTTGAGACGTCGCGGTCGGTTACAAGTTTTATAATGCAAACTTTTACATTGCCTAGAATATGAATTTTAGATACCTATATATTTGTATTTAGAAAGTTTATATCGCACTTTGCTAAATGCGGGTAGGCAGGGGGATCTTAGTGTTAAGACACTTTGTTCCACTCGCAGAGTCCAATTTTGGAGAATCACATGTTAAACGATGGAACTCAACAACGCACTTTGTCTTCTTACCAGAGGGAATCGAATCCACAACTGTCGCAATTACATCATTATACACAGACTATAATTATTTGTATATTATATATATTTGTATTTAATAACATTGTATTAAATCAACGCCAATTATCTCTACATATATAACATTAACATATAATAATATTGACAAGGCAAATTTCCAATATATTAAATCTGATATAATAAGCTTTAAACCGGAAGTACATCGAGCGGTAACGAGGCGGGTCACATCCGATCCCTGAGGTCGGGTTGCTCGTATATGCAATTATTACGAACTTGTACTATACATACATAGAGATACATATTATATTGCTTTATAATTATTATTGTCTGTCTGTCAACCTTCGACTGTAAACTAAGAAAGCAAGTAGTATTTCCTTTTCCCCTTTCTGGTTTGTTAGCGCCGATCCCCAGCACTCAACACGCGTATGTTTTGAATTCGAAAAGCGGAGACCAAGAGTGTTTGATACTAGATCCTCGCTGCCGATCTCGCTGTATGCGGGATATAGCGTGAAGGGAACTTAAAATTTAGACAGACCGTTTCTTTTTATTGTCCTTTTTGAGAGATATTGTATGGTACGTACTTTTCTCCTTTAGCGCAAAACTTTCCCCTCATACATAGAAATTCAAATAGCCTAAGCAAATCTTAATCTAAGGATTAAATACTTACGTTCTATTTGAACAGTTGTCTTAAAATACATAATAAGTACATAGTAAGTAAGAATTCATCGGGCTTTATAATAATACTCTAAGAATATATTAAGCCTACTTTGAATAATTTGACGTTAAAAGTAATATACAAATATTTAGGTTCTTTAGGTGTCCCAATCTTTTATGAATGTTTGTATGTATGTGTATTTTATATTACATATATAATATAACTCAAAATTTTACCATTTCCGTAGTAAGTAGTACTTTCGTCTGTCCTTTGTCTGCCAGTCACTTAGTAATGGTAGAGTATTTATTTACATACAAATATAATATATATTTACAAATCACCAACAGCTTAGAAGCTAGTGCCTAGAGCTCTATTAAACCGCTATCAGTAGAGAGTTGAACTTAATGATTTAACTTAGGAACTCCAGTGAACTAAGTTGAAAACTTAAGTCATACGAAGGTTGCGGACTTGCCCCGCTTTTATTGTCTCAACACTAGGTTCCCGTTAATAAAGGGCACTATAAATAAAAACTAAATTATAATTACCTTTTCATTATATGCCACTCAACATTATTTCATTAAATATAAATGATATAAATTGTGGTCTAAACGATAAACCGCTAATGAAAATTCGAAACAACGTATTTCCATTAAAAGTTTTTGTTTAAACCTTTTACACGTTTAATATTGTTAACCCATCTAGGTTTGGATACGTCCTACCTGACACAATGAGTACTAGTTCGAATCTAATTACAAGGAGTCTTTCTATTTAAAATGATTATGACTATTTTTAACATTTTCAAAATGTTAATCCACACTTAGGAAATAACAATACTTTTTTGGAAAATGTAGAAAAAATAACGGTACGTTATTTTTTAGATTTGAATCTGCGCCTTTTGGAAACATTCCAACCGCTTTGACCACTAAGCTATACGTCGAAACTGTTATATACTCGTTACAAATTATATTTGTGCTCTGTATGGAGACTATAACGAAGTCCCACCACCCAAAGATAATAACTTACAATTATCACTTTTCAAACAAGAATGCTATTTTTTAATTAGCCTAGTGTCATACCTAACACTCCGTTCCCGTTAACACTTCCGTTCCCCACTTTCCATTGAATTCTCGAAGCATAGCGAACTAAACGCCGCGAGGTAATGAAAATATTAAATTCGTTCCCCCAAGTGGGAATTAAACCCACAACCTTCATATCTACAGGCACACGGTTGTGTCCCTGCGCTACGACGCCCGAAAATATTATAAACATATATGTACCGACATATTAAATACAAAACAAGTGTAAGCAAACGCTCTTCCTCATGTAACTTTTAACACGGTACGTGCCAATTACAGTGTTTCGTGATCAGTTTATGGTTGGAAGCATTATAACTTGCTAATTAATTTTAAATGAACGGGTTCACAGAGCGAGTGTCTGGTGTGCGACTTAGTCTACGTTCAGTATAGAAGTTTTAATTTTTCATTGGAAATTAAAGCTGTATTTCATTTTCTCGCTCTGGTAACGCGAAAAAAAGAATTCGACGGAAAGTGGGGGAAAGGGAGGCCTTGCACAGTGTCTCAACACTAGGTTTCCAGATAATCTCTTTGTACCCTGCAAAGTGTGGGATGCAACGTAAAGCTGAAAAAAAAAAGATCTGGTAAACAAAGACTGCGTTGGTCTCTCAACAAGCTTTGTAAATAGGTCACTAGTCACTTTGCCTAATTTTTAACACTGAGTTGTTTTTTCCTACCCCACTGAGGGGGGTATAAGGGATATATTATACTAGCGTTTCTTTTGCGGCTTTGGTCGCGTGATTATCGGTTATTCCACCAGATGTTTGCTTTTTGGTAAAAAAATCATTTAGAATTAGATTTGTAACATTTCGTTTTTTGGCCCACCGCAGAGTCCGGTTGAGCTGAAATTTCAATTACAACTTCAGTTCTGATAACAATAAATAATAACGTTGCTAAATGGCCGCCGTAACAATGGCAGTTTACAAACTTTTGCCCCTAATATGAGAATATCAGATGAAAGGAATCCCGCATACAGTAGGGTAGGCTGCGGGAACCTAGTGTTAAAACACTTCGTTCCCTACCTTCCATCGAACTCTGGAGGTACTGCATTTTAAGTGGCGGAACTCAACGAGGCGCTTTGTCTCGACACCAGAGCGACAAAGTGAAAAATATTATATATTCCATTTTTTTCGAGTGGGAATCGAACTCACAATCTGTTGCGTTTACAGTCACACTCTTTTTGCAGCTGCGCCACGACTGGCCTCATAATATAGATATTCAAATATATAATTAATAGAAATAAACAGGCAATACATATAATAATTATTTTAATTTTCACGTTTGTGTCATGTATATTCAACACCGCTGACAGTAACTGATATATATGGCGTTATAAATTTCGCATACGTTTTGTATAATTTTAAAATGAAAATGTATAAACGTTACATTGAAATTCCGGACAGACGCCGCTATACATATTTATACTGTTATATTTTAATCTGTCATGTTTTTGGCTTACAAATAATAATACTAGTAGTGGCCTGCAACATTGTTTGCGTGGACTTTATAGTGTAAAAAGGAAGATTCTGTAGAAATTTAAGAAATCCGGTGTACGGACGGACCCTCCGTGACCCTCCTCCAAAATCATCGATACTGTGTTTTCGAAGGTCAATCGAGGTTTCCTCCTAACTCTCGTACATCTCACTATATAAATACATACTACATCTACATCCTCCCTCGCTAATACCTGTAATTCTGTGTATCTTTTTTGCGGATTCAATCAGCTAAACTGACAAGATAGCATCTCATCATTCATCTCTCTTTTATTCTTCTTCTACAATATCCACATTTTGCACACATATAACATAACAGCACAGTCAGTACCAACACTGCATTGTGTACGGTTAAATGTGTAGCTGTGCCGACGTTTCGCCGTCTCATTAATGCAGCTAAGGCACATCCATTATCTTCCACTCATCCCACCCACTTATTCACTCGATCTAAAACATAATACCTAACAAATAATCACTAAGTAATTAAAAACATTTTATTCTCTTTAATAGTATTGTCCAGTTCTAAAACAAATAAAAGATTTAATGAATATCTTTTGAAAGCTTTCGAAGCTCAGAGGAAGTGCTCCAAGAACAAAACGTCTGCAGACGAACGAGGACGCTAATTTATTTAAGACTAGCGGACGCGCGCAGCTTCGCTTGCGTATTTAGAGTAGAATTCTAATAACCCATGAAACATGTGTTCAATGAAATCTTTTTAAGAGTCTAAATTTCAAATTTTATAAAAATCGGTGGCGATTTAAGACTTTTTCCATACAAACTTTCAACACCTTATT
>JAEBDU010013396.1:384305-494656 GCA_016802625.1 Heliconius numata | reverse complement strand
TACGTGTTCAATTAAATACTTTTAAAAATCTAAATTTCAAATTTTATAAAAATCGGTGGTGATTTATATTTATTTCCATACAAACTTTCAACCCCTATTTCGCCCATTTAGGGTTGAAATTTTTCAAAATCCCTTCTTAGTGGATGTCCAGATTACAAAAGTAAACATCTGTCCAAATTTCAAGTTTCTACCATCAGCGGTTACGGCTGTGCGTGCGTCTTACCTCAGTCAGTGAGGACAAGTCCTTTTATATATATAGATGTACGCGTTTCTACGTTTCTTCTCTATCACTGTATACTAGCAGTATGTGTAACTATTGTTTGGATAAGTGAAATCTAATCTGTTAGTCGTTCTAGCGTATTGTTAGGTTTAGTTAGTTAATGGTATTAGAACATTGTTAATTTCTATGCCACAATGATTAATTATGTGACTATAAATGCGTGTATAGTGGCTTCGATTCCCACTCGAGGAATTAGTTTTTTAATTTCTCCGCTAGTAACAAAACAAAGTGTGATGTTAAGTTTCGCCATTTAACACGTAATATCTCGAAAAAAAAGGGTACAGAGTGACACAACACTAAATTCCTTCGCCTACCCGGCTATGTACCATATATAATAGGGTACACAGGCGAAGCCGTGAGCGGCACACTATCTTATATATACTGTAAATACTAAATGTATACTTTATAATATATTTACCGACAATGTTTACACTATGTTTAAGTGATGTTAGTACTTTGAATGATAAACGCGAGTTGAAATATTCTCTTTGTAGTGCGAAATCAAATCTGTTTTATCATTTTGTCATATAAAAATCCATCGGCATCAAAAGTCAGCTTACTTTAACTATTGATGCCGATGTGTCGAGTGGTGTAACTCATCACTGCACTTTGTCCATCATAGCATATATGCACCTAGTCATTGGGACGATCCCTCAGTTGGGAATCGAACCGAGTTTTCAGTCAGATACTTTCCTATTGATACTATCTTATATAAGCAGTTCAACTCTACACTTTTTGAATGCATCATTTTTTTTAAAAGTAAATTCTGAATTCAAAACAATTATGTTCATTGACTTTTGTTGTCAGAATATTAAAGTATCAGTATCATTACATACTTGTATAAGCGACCCACGCGCGGCTTTGCCCTCTAAAAGTTATTTTTATATTAGAGCCAAAATCTCTTTATATTGAAGTCTTATATATTTTTGTGTTGTATGTATAAGCTATATTACAGTTGAATTCACCTAAATCCGTTCAGTAATTTTCCAAATTTGTAATAATAGTAGGAAGTAGGATATAGTAGGACAAAACAAAGCAGCAATACGGAAAATACAAAAATAATGTTCCCGTACCGCAGGTGACGCACAAAGCCGACTGAACAAATAAATACACAGGCGGAAATTAACGCGCTTAAGCCTTTTGCCTTTGCGTGGGAAATGAAGGGGTTACCGCCATAAAAATTAATGAGCTTCGGTTTATGTTGAGTGCTTTTATAGAATCAATGAAGTGTGCTGATTTATTTTGCCTATTTCAATGTTTTGTTTTTAATATATTTTTAATTTCGTACGTAATATGTGGTGTGTATGATCCCAGGTTCCCTTTATCTACCCTGCTATGTATATAGCAGGATAGCAAAAGGACCTTGGGGACAGCTATGGGCTAGCCAGGACAGCGTCAGGTTAAAAAAAATATTTATCGAAAATACTACAATTATGCCATTGCTAGAAAACATTTCAAATTTGCAATGTTTCTTACAGTAAAAGTAACTTGAAATAAAATAAAAAGCAGTATAAAAAGCACAGCGTTGAGTTCCGCCATTTAACACGCAATATCACCCACCTATGGAGTAAAAAACGTAAACAGATTTTTTGTATTATTAATGCAAAAAGTTGTTGATTTTCATCTTTTTTCATTTTTGTCTCCATCATAAATGATAGGAAGCGACACGTGAACGTAATTTATTATGAAACAAAGGACTGCGCGACGGTATCAGATTTCCAGACGTCACGTCATCCAAATGTTATGAAACAGTTTTGAACAAATAAAATGTTCTCATACAACGTGACTTCTCAAGAAATTATTTGGTCTTTTGTAAGCTATATATAGATTCCCTCACTGTTTTCTCGTGATGCTTAAAAATTACATAGGTTATACGTTATTGTTATATGTTGTAGAAAATAATTCATAATTATTATTTAATTTTGTAGGTCTAATAGATTTAAATACCAAAAACACAAACTAACAAAGGCAACATAAAAGTACTAGATTTTAAAAAAACGCATGTATATAGGTAACTTAGGAAGGGTAACCTGGACGACTTCGAAATCGAAATTCCTACGAGAACGAAAATCGTAATTTTTCATTTCGTAATCCACTCAAACGAAGTTGCGGGCTACAACTAGTTTAAAATAAATTAACATGCAAAAGGTGACGTAAGTGGACATAGACAGCTTAACTTTTCAGGTCAATTTATGAGATGCAAAGTGACCATTTACAATAACCTTTTGTTTATTTATTAAATTCATTACAGCCGGCTCGCAGTCTGTTTTCAAAAGATAAGCGCTTTGTAAAATGGTTTCGAAGCCGAACTTTTCATTGGATATAAGTATTTGTATGTGGATTAATTTTGAGTGGGAACTGTCGGTAGTATATGTTTGTGAGTCTGGTCTCATTTAAAATATTTTATATGTAACTTAAAGAGCAAAATTTAGCTTGTTCTTTTGTTTTCTCTTTTTGGTTAATATTCATTCATTGAACCTACAATGATCGCGTTGAAAGCCTGTCACTATAGACCATTATGGCCTCATTTAAAAAACAGCTTTTTCCCCTACTGGTTGGCAGATGGAACATAATGTTAAGTTTCCGTTTCTTACTTTCCACCGAATTTTCGTAACATTGCGTATTGAGTAGCGGAATTAAACGCCGCGTCTACCAGTGTGAGGAGAATATAAATTAAATATAAACATTCCCTCGATTGGGGATTGAACCCAGAACCGTCGTGGTTAAAGTCTGTTGCTGTTGGTTCATGACAGCCTCAAGTTCACTTTATTAACATAATATTTACAAAGTTATCTTATCGACTTCGTTAAACTTTACCGCAACTTAATTTAACTCCATGTCCTCTATTAGACCGACACGATTCTCTATATATACATATATTTAGGTCACTGAAATATTCAGGAAATTTTAGCAAATTGCTACAGCGTGATTTATTACTGATTTTCAATATAGATGAGGAAAAGATTAAAGTATTTTTTTAAAATAAATTGTAAATATGTTCGATGTTATATTACTGTTATTATAATTTGTTCAGCTTGAATGGAAATAAAATGTTCGCATTTGATGAATTTGAAAAAAATACGTCGTTCCATTCTTTCACTCATCTTCACAGTCTGTCGTCGTAATTTTGTTACTAAGCAGGGAAATTAATATAATAATAAAAATAAAAAAAAACTTAATAAGAATTTAATAAAATAAAACGATTTATTAATATAATATTTGAGGAAACGATCATCTTTTTTATTATAAACATATATTCTCTGAGCTTTATAATATGAACATGATTGTGGGCTTAACGTGTCCCGCTCGCTAATAGGGCCTTTATCCTCTTTCTGGTACAAAGGGACAATGAGGATGAAAAATACTATTCACAAGCTTCACGCTACAATGATTTTTTAGTATACAATAGTCGAGTTTGTTACTAATTTATATCGTTTTAGAATCTATTAGTGGAGGGGTATCGTCGCTTGTCCCACATTGGGTGCCAATTTTTTTTTTCATATATTTAATTTTGTTAAAATATTAAAATTATATTTTTCGTGGGATCGTGGGTAATTGCTAAGGATACAGAAAAGACTGGATTATACGATTTAGAACCCACATAGAGGCCGTTATGGCGCAGGGGCACATGTGTAACGCAACGGTTATAGGTGCGATCCCATCTCGAGAAAATGCACTAATAATATTTTGATTTCTTATCTCTGGCACCAAGGCGAAATCCTGGCTTTAAGTTCCGCTTCTCAACACACAATGCCCTGAAAAAAGCGGGAACGGAGTGTCTTAACACTAGGTTCTCTCTGCCTACCCTGTTGTATACCAGATACAACGTGAAGCTGATTTTTCTTAATCTACACAAGCAAAGTAGCGGGCTACAATTATTAATTAATGAAGAAGAACTCATCTAATTCGAACGCTTAAGCGCAAGTTCAATAGAGTCCACATTATATATCGTTGCCGACTGTTGGATGGATTACATCGATTGTGAGGCGTAAACCATGTTATGTGATAGGTTTCTTATGTAAGACCGGATTTAGCGATAAGCTCCTTTCTTTTACTGAAGTAAATTGTTTTAACATAGCGTTCATTTTTATTTTTATCCGTAAATAGATAGTAGAATATTATTGTTTTTTTTTAATGTATAATAAGTGTCTATCTTTTTTTCACCTTCGCTTAACGATTCTTCATAATTTTGTTTCCAATTTTTTTTTTCCTTTCTTAAAAAGTGTAAAAGAAACTCTGTTTCCATTAAGAGCTTCCATTTCCTACTTCCCGCCGAATTCTCGAAGCATTGCATGTTAAGCAAGGGAACTCAAAGCCGCTGAAAAAAACGAAGTCTCAAATTGATCTAAGCACTGTAATTCGCAATATAAAATTATGATTATTTTTTTATCAAACATTGCATCTTTCGCTAGAGGATTTGGATCTGAAGATGTCAAAAGGCTGTCGTTCAAAGTATACTAAGCCCATATAAGCTGTGAAGCACACGTCCATTCAAACCGTTATATAGAGTAGCGAGTGCAAGATTAGAGACGCTAGGTGGATTATAACGTGCTGGTAGATTACAGTTGAATTTTTTTTTTCAGTTTATGAAAGTTGTATGGAAAAATGGTTTCTTTTTCGCAATCGTAATGCAGGGAAAGAACGTAACGGTTGCGGATTTGATTCCAACTCTGGGGAATAAATTATTTACAGTTTTCTACTAAGTTCCGCCAATTAACAGGCAATGTCTCAAATTTGGTCTAAAACCGGGAGAATAAGGTATTTTAACACTTTGTTTTCTTATATTATTAATATTTTATCACAAATGCAGCCAAGTCTTAAGTAGCTTAGTCTTTAACAGTCTTGAGCTCCAGTAACACAACCAATATTAGTTAAGAAGCCACTCCATTATCATAATGCATGCTAAGAACGTTAAGCAGCATTCAAGTAATAAACATACTCTAATTAACATAAGTAGGGTCAGAATTTCAAAAAATGGTACCATATTACATTAGATTTTAGTAAAAAGTGACTACTTTCTCCGTTTTTTGTTATTTGGTAAACAATTCTTGATTGTGATAGTGCCTATTCTTAGATTCTCTGTGTTTACTTTATGCTCAATTTTCCTAAAACATTGATATGTTAAGTTGCACATCCCAACGCCGCGCTTTTTCTTCTTACCAAAGCGAGGAAATAAAAATAAATGTTTCCCCCCAGCGGAAATCGAACCTACTACCTATATTTTAAAGTCAGACGCTGTGCCACGGCAGTGTCTATTTTGTAAACTTTTTGTATAATATTTAAACTATAGTAACTGCATTAAGCGGGCTTCATTTTAAAGTAAAATTAAAGTAAATAAACTAAAGTTCATACATTTTCAAAGTTAAAAAAATAAACTTTCGAGATGGTTCTTTAAAACTGAAGCGTATTTACTTTTAAGTAAGTTGGCAGTAATGCCTTAAAATTATGCATACAGTGTTCTGAAGAATTCCTCCAAAGGTCCCGCTACGCCTAACAAGATTGCCTTAGTTTTTCTTTGATAGCTAACAGTTTTAAATGAGACTAATTGTATAAAGTAGTTAACTTTTAAAGAGTCACAATGTTTTAAGATCATCTTTTTAAATTTTTAACGATAGTTATATTATATCGTTAAAAATTAAAAATAATATCTTGAAATATTGTGAATAGAGTATTCTAATATCTTGAAAAAAATTAAAGGAGCAGGCCACCCTGAGAGTGGCCCAAGCGCGTGGCTGTAAACGCGAATATTGTGGGCTCGATTCCCACTCGGGGGAATTAAATATTTAATATTTGCATTTCCTCGCTCTGGTTACGAGGTAAAGTTGAGTTCTGCCACTCAACACAGAGTGTCTTAACAGTATGTAAAGCGTGAAGCTAAAAATATATATTTTGTCGGGACAAAAGACGTTGAAATGCGGTATTGAATTGATTCGACGCGAAATGTCTCAAATTCGATGAGAAAGCAAAGTGTCCTGTCACTAGATTTTCTCTATTAACCGAGGCAGGGTATGTAGCATTACGCGGTTTCTCACATAAAGCTAATTGCGGGATAAAAGCCTGAATTAAAAAAATACGTTATAAATAAAATTGGAGAAACATTTCTAATCTTAAGCCCAAGAAATCAATCCTCAAAATGAGCCTGAAAGATAATATTATGAAATATGTCTGTCCTTTCCAAAGACATTACGAGTACCTATTATCAATTGACAATTTGATTGATAAATGATTGTAAATTTTTTACAAGTTTACATAATTATTATATTATTTTGTTTTTCGGCGGGTAGACGCAAAAGTTGATAGACGCGTTTTTTAATAGCTCTGTGATTTTTTTCCTAATAAATTTTTAAATATAGTACATATATGTGGTAAAAGTGTAAATACCTGTGTTTAAGTCAATAATAACTAAACTCACTCACAATTTTCTACACAATTTCAACAATGTCTACACCTGTGGAGCAACTTATGCAAAGTATGGAAGAACTCTCCTCTATGTTCTCATCCAGAATGGGCGAGTTCGAAAAAAACCTAGTCCAGTCCGGTTCTGCTGCTTCCACTCCCACAGTAAAGACTTTAGCTGCTGAATTTAACACATTCAAGTCCTTTGTGTGGAAAACCCTTGGCTTGTTAAAGTCTCAAATTGAACTTGTGGCAGGTGGTCTGGACCGCCTAGAAACACAGTCCAGAAGAAAAGTTCTTCTATTTCATGGCTTAGAAGAGGACAGCAATGAAGATGTTCTGCAGAAGATGCTTCATGTATTACCCAACCACTTGAAGATGTCCGACATTAATTCCACTGCAATCGAGGCTTGCCACAGGCTAGGTGTTAAAAAAGACTCCGCTCGGCCTGTACTTCTCAGATTCACTAGTTGCCAGGTTCGTTCCAGAATATGGAGTGTGAAAACTAAGTTAAAAGGCACTAAAATAACCATGACGGAGTTCCTGACAAAATCTCGCCAAGATGTCTTTACTGCAGCCCGTAAGCATTTTGGTATTAAGAAATGCTGGTCATCGGAAGGCATGATTGTTGTTTTGATGCCAAATAAATCAAAAATCAAGATTTCCACTCAACGCGAACTGAAACAATTGATAGAACAAAGTTCTGTCGCGTACGAACGAACGAAACTCACGGCCCGCAACTAATGTTTTCGGATCGGACGGATCTTTTTTTGTATCACTTCAATAATTTTTTTATTAATAAATTCCATTGTAGGGTAGACTCAGATAATTATTCTCGTTTAGGCAAGTTTAAAAACATATTTTTAACTTTAACTGAACTTAAGTTTAACTGTGCCGTTTCATGTTAAGCCTTTTCTCTTGTCTTTTTTTTATATAACTATTAATTCTTTTTTTAAAAATTTAAGTGTTGTGTAAAATTTGTATTTAAGTTGACTTGTACGGGTAAATTGGTTTTGTAAATTTTATATAGTATAGTTATATATTTATTTAATTTGCCTTTATATATTTATTTTATTATATTATAAATATACATAGTTTAATATATTTATTTATTTTTATGTTTATATTATGTTAAATGAAAATGAATACTTTTCTAGTTCTTCTAGCATTTATGATAGTGCAGATAGTGATGACACTTTTGATTCAGAACCACTCTATGACAAGCTGTCAAAATTTTTTAATAATAATTGTTCTTCAAACCTCTCCCTGGTGCATATCAACGCGCAGAGTGTTCCAGCTCACTATTCTGACCTTCTCGCATCCTTTAGCTCCGGCGTAGTTGACGGTATACTTATATCTGAAACCTGGTTAAAACCATCGCTTTCCTCTGCTTGCTATTCTCTTCCAGGCTATCAGCTATTTCGCAATGACCGGACTGGTCGGGGTGGCGGTGGCGTTGGTATTTATCTCCGCGATCACATCCCCGCTAGTATAGTCTTTTGCTCTTCCTCTCAACCCGATGGATCTCTTGAATACCTTTTTCTAGAGTTGACCTTGCGTCATACTAAAACACTGGTCGGAGTTCTGTACTCCCCCAATGATCAGGTCGATTATTTTAGTACTCTGGAAGGTGTTCTCGAGAACCTTCGACCTCTGTACGATCACATAATTTGCATGGGTGATTTAAACACGTGCCTTTTAAAAAATGATCGTAGAACTCATCTACTAAAGGCGTTAAACGAGTCCTATAATTTACATCTTTTACCTATGTCTTCCCCCACTCATTACTTTCCTAATTGTAGACCTTCTCTTCTTGATCTTATTTTTGTCTCTAATCCTATACTTGTTTCTTTTCACCATTTAGCCAAGTTAAAAAACAAAAAATCTCCTTCGCCAGATAATCTCACCGCCTACAAAAAACTGCGAAACATCTGCAACAGAATGTGTAGGGATGCCAAACGTCGCTATTTCCATGATACTATTCAGAATCTTAGTCAAGCACAAGTTTGGAGATTCTTGGAGTCGTTTGGTGTAGGCAAAACCACTGAAACTCGTCAAGTCTCAGTGGACCTTCACACTCTCAATTCCTTTTTTACAACCCCACCAATTAATATAAGTCCCTTAATAAAGTCGCAAACATTATCACTGTTGTCACGGCTCGTCCTACCAGACTCCATTCCTTTTACTTTTAAAGCTGTGTCGGAGGACGATGTCAAGAAGTGTGTCCACTCCATTTCCACCAAAGCCTTTGGAACTGACAATCTCAGCCTTGAGATGATTCTTCCGGTGTTGGAAAGCATTGCACCAGTGGTCACCCACATTATTAACTTTTCACTGTCAAGTAATGTCTTTCCTTCACTGTGGAAGAGTGCCTATGTCATTCCATTACCCAAAATATCCAATCCATCCAATGTTGCTGATTACCGCCCCATTTCCATCCTCCCTATTCTATCTAAAGTCCTTGAATCTTTAGCCAATAACCAATTTTACTCCTTTCTATCCGCCAATAATCTACTGTGTCCTTTCCAGTCCGGTTTCCGTCCTCTTCACAGCACAGTTGGTGCACTGTTGAATATAACGGAGGACATTCGGTGTGCTATGGACAACACCAAGCTCACTGTTTTGGTGTTGTTAGATTTCAGCAGTGCTTTCAACTCTGTGGACTTGGACATACTTCTTGGCACACTTCGAGCAGTCAATATTTCATCTGCAGCTGAAAGCTGGTTTCGTTCTTACCTCTTCGGCCGCCGGCAATGTGTTAAAGCTAACGATATCACATCAACATGGCTTGATCTCACTGCTGGCGTACCCCAAGGCGGCGTTCTTTCTCCTCTTCTCTTCTCTGTCTTTATTAACAATATTTCCAGAGTCATTACTTCTCCTTTCCATCTGTATGCAGATGACTTGCAACTTTACCGTCATAGTAACTTAGATGGATTGCCTGAAGCTATCGCCAGTTTAAATAGTGACCTTGATGCGATTCGAACTTGGGCCGAATCTTTTGGCCTACTTATTAATCCAAAGAAATCTCAAAGTATTATCATAGGCAGTAATAGACTGAGACATAAAATTAATTGGGATTCTGTGCCAGCAATACGTTACTCAGGAGTGCCGGTTCCCTATTGTAGCGAGGTTAGGAATTTAGGACTTATTATTGATTGCAACATGTCTTGGGCACCGCATATCAGTGCAATCAGCAGGCGCATGCATTTCTCTTTCCATTCCCTTAGGCGGCTCCAATACTTCCTTCCTCACAAAACCAAAGTTATGCTAGCGCAATGTCTTCTCCTTCCAATACTCGACTACGCTGACGTCTGCTATTTGGACGCGACTGAGGAGCTACTTAATAAATTAGAACGTCTTCAAAATCTCGCCATACGCTTCATTTATGGCTTACGCAAGTATGATCATGTTTCTCAATTTCGTGCTAAGCTTAAGTGGCTCCCAATCCGTCTTCGCCGTGATATGCACATCCTTACCTTTCTTTTTAAACTCCTTAACTACAAAAATTTTCCCACATACCTTCGCTCCCGCTTCAATGTTCTTCCTCCTCCTTCACGCTCTAGGCGGTCGTGTGTCGTTCCAGCGCTTGACATACCTATGAGCAACACCAAATTCTTGCAAAAGTCCTTCTCCGTTTATGCTGCATCCCTTTGGAACCAACTCCCTAACCCTATCCAGAGAAGTCCTTCCATAAAATCCTTTAAATCTCAATTAAAAAAGCATTTACTTGCTACTGAGAACAATTAATTTACATTCCGACAATGTTTCAAAATATTCCAACTGTATTTCATTTTTCTTTTCTTTTAACTCATTTAAATATATATATTTATATCATATATAAGTATTATTTAGTATAAGTATTTTCTTTTTGTTTTATAATATATGTGTAGTGTATTTATATATGTAGTGTATTTATGTAGTTTATGAATGTATAATTGTATATATGTATGTATCCATTTTGCCAGTGTCATGTTTCATCTGTTAGTATAAGTATTTTGTTTATTTTTTTTTTCTTTTACTGTTAATTGCATTGTGCTCTCCCCGCTGTTTTGATAGATATCCACTTCCACTGGTTGGCTGGAAGAGATTTCTTTTAGAAATAAGTCCACCCTTGTCAACTATTTTTTCATTTTATATTACTGTATGTTTGTTTTATGCAATAAAGAATATATATATATATAATTATAAATTTTATATTGGTTTTGTTTTGTAATTTTTGGTTTGTTAATTAATATTCATTAGTTGAAAGTCATTTAAAAATACATGATTGAGACCGTCGTGGCACAGCTGCTCAGCGTCTGACTGTTGCGAGGGTTGTGGGTTCAATCTCATTCGGGAGGAACGAATTCTTTTCTTTGCCCTATTCTGGTGTCGCACAATATCTTAGGACTATATCGGTACATAGGAAACAGTGTTTCTTAACACTAGGTTTCCTGTGCTTCTGCTATATGCGGAATACAGGTAAAACTAAATATAAATATCTTTTTGTATAAATAGCGGAGATTATAATTATTTTACTTGTTTTTATTTTAGCTTATTACAATTAGGTTAACAAAAGTACTCCAAATACTTTGGTTTTCTAAAAGTAAAAATTATAGTAGTTATGTCCTATAATTCTTTTTCAAATACTCTACTAATAAATTCGTATAATATCTTTACAAAATGATTAATGCTAAAGTTTTAACAGACGTTTTGTAATAACCTGAAGAGTTCCTCAACTTTACTTGAAGCAATTTCATAAGATTCCTATTATGTAGATGAGCTATCAAGTATTTAAACTCGAAAGGTAATAGGATGAGTGCTGTTTTGCATCAAACAAGAGAGTTGCTTTGGTAAAAATAATATTTTATAGCTAAAAACTGCGCTCGTCTTTGCTTGTCAGTCAAATGGTCATTTCTTTTTAGGTCTTTTCATTTCGCCATTTGAACTAAATCAAATGCTCCTTCTATACCTATTTAAAAAAAACATTTATGTATAATCGAACACAATTTTCATCTATGTCTAAACTCACCAAAAATACGAACAACAGAATGGTTCAAAATTGGACCGAAAGTGTAGTACGGAGTAGTTAGACTCAAACCAACTCGACTATTAGGTTAATTTTAAATAGCAAAGGCTAATAACATATACGAGTACATAATGTACGTAAACCGGACTCGTGATACACCCGCTACCATAGTGTTGATTAGTCCCGAACCTTTGACAAATCCCTCGTCAATTTCGTTCCAACGAATCGAGATTGCGGTTTACTTGACTAGAAATGAATGTAAATCCACAAAACTATATTATGCTAATAATGCTAATGTTCTTTATGTTCATACGGCGCTTAGTTCCGCTACTCAACAGGCAATGTCTGGGATTCGAACATTAGCGTCAAGATATTAATTTTTCCAATACTGGAATTTGAGACATTATGTGCTGATTGGTGGAATTTACAGCCCTATATAACGTTTGTGTAATATAACCCTACCTTAGGGTATCCCTTAAGGGTAGGTTAAATACCTACTAATTAGCTTATACCTACGAGTAAATATGCAATAAGAAGAACTGTAATCACAAAATTGGCACATACAGTAAACTCTAAAAACCCATCTAAAGTTCGCAATCAGAGTGTATAAATCGACAGAACGTATACAAAGCGCGACATATGCTAGCTTTTAAATTAGAGATGACCCAGATCTTACGTCGCGGCTTGATAAAAGTTACCGCATTGTACCCTATATTTATGTATGTATGTATGTAGGTTTACCTGAGTTCCGCTTTCTCATTTTCTTCTACCAATTTTAAACTTCATTCAATCTCAAATGGAAGAGTATCTCTTTCCATATATGTATGTATGGTATATCCCTTGCTTTGGTAATATTGGATATAGTGAATTTTATCTTAAAAATGTCATGTTTTTCGATTTTATTCGTTTTTTTTGATTAAATATAGTATACACTATGATTGTGGATTATATGTAATCTTACTCAAAGGAACTTACATATATTTATTTATGTACGTAGGGTAGGCAGAGGGAACCTAGAGTTAAGCCAGTCCGTTCTCATTAAGACACTTTCGTTTCCCACTTTCCGCAGATTTCTGCAGACATTGCGTGTTGAGTGCCTAATGTATTTGTGTATTTAAAATGTGTTTATTTTCTTAATTTAATTAGTCAGTGCGACTTTGTGTTTCGCCATTTAAACCATAATGTTACACATATTAAGAAACATTATGACATTTTCTTTATAATATTAAATTTTTTATTTTATAGTAGTAGTCTTTCATAACCTTTAGTAATTGCGACTTATACAAATATGAGTATATATAATATACTAGTGGACCCGGACGCGGCTACGCCTGCTTGAACTATAAGAATATTTTCGCGTCGGTCATACTATGCCGCCCGTAGGCTAGGTCATTTCGAATCAGTGACATCTCCTTAATTTATTTTCATAAGGATGAATATCAAAATGTCGCGGTAACGGTTGCGTAGCGACGCGACGGTTGTTATTAACATGGCAGAATAAATTGCATGTCAAATTAGAAACTACTTTAAAATATATTAGTTTATATGTATAATGTAATGTTATATAGCCTATAGTATTTCTGAAGAATGCAGGTTTCATACAAAACAAAAACAATGGAAATCGGACCAGTAGATCCAGAGATCTTAGCGTTCAAACAAACAAACAAACAAACTCTTCCGCTTTATTATATTAGTATAGATATATACAGTATATCTGTAATTAGGTATATACAACGTGGCACGTACATTACTGACATAAATGAATAGCTCGAACTACGACGTGCAAGACGCAACACTAACTTCCCAACTAATTATTAGTAAAAGTTTGTTCTGGAGTAATGAATATTAACATTTTAATTGCGGCTCCCTAATAGCAATTGATGTAAGTTTTAATTGATATAGCGTAGGTTAAATTGTTAAATATGTTTTGAGGGTTAATGGATTTTGAATTAATAGTTTTTAAAACGTGCAGCATATCATATATGTTAAACGCAGCGTTGAATTCCTACACTCAACACGCACCTTTATAACACTTTGTCCAATAAATTGTTTTATATTTTCATTAAAACAAAATAGGCAGAAACACGAGAACGCAGAAATGCCTGTGAATGGCTCGATCAATGTCGCGTTAGCTCTAAAATATTCCTGTAGAACCTATTTTATTACATGACAAAAAGTAATCAATTTAACTTCAACACGCCTCGTTTTTGGAAACTGTTCGTTCAGTACATTCTGTTCACTTCGTTCGTTCGTTCGTACAGTATATTCGCACTTTTTTAATTTTATTTATTTCATGTCAGGGACTTTGATACTATTATTTTGCGTTTATTCTTAGCTTTTATTTTTCCATTTTAACATATTTTGTAGCTGCACGCTGTATGCTGCATATGACAGACAATTCATTTTCCCCACTTTCTACCGAATTTTCGAATAATACTTGTTGAATGGCGAAACTAAACGCTGCGCTTTGCTTTCTCTTCAGAGCAGAGAAATATTTTCTCCGCTGGGAACCGAACCCACAACTGTTGTGTTTACAGTCAGACGTTGTACTACGATAGCCTAAATGAAAACCCTATCAGTACATAACAATCAGAATCTTGAGCTAAGTCTGGCTAACACCGAAAAGCGAAAAATCATCGAAAACCCAGTATTTAAAGTTAAACTATTACATGTAAACCTACCCTTATTCACAAGATCTAACTAAGAGTAACTCATTGTCAGCCCTCCATATGTTTTAATTTGTCCAAATTCGGGTGTATTTTGCTTTCCAAGTAAAAGCTTTATTAAATTTCCGAAGTGTGTGCCCTGTCTCTACGTAATGTAATTAATGAAGACTCGATGACTACCATGTATTCTGCTTACACCACATTTTTATTAGGCTATCCTTAATTACTTTTGCGTGGATATTTTTTAATTATGGAAAAAACTTTTTTGATGCGTATGTAGGTAATATTTTTTATGTAATGATAATACATTTTTTTAGATTTTTGTCACAGATTTTGTTAATATATTTTTTTAAGAATGTGAAGATACAAGATCTATTTAACATATAAAACTTTTTCAATATTGAATGAAAGTATAGACGAAACTAGGAGGAGCGGAGAAGAGGAAATGTAGGAGAGTGAAATAACTATGAAATGAATGAATGAAAGTATTTCTCAAAGATTTTCATCTTAAAGTACACAAGCTACAACTATAAGTATATAATATACATCCAGAACTTAAACAAGAAACTGCATTAATATTTTTTTAAATGTTACTAGCGTACTCAGTATTTTTTAAAAAACCGAAAAAGTATTTAGTAGTGGAATTACAACATCATATATTAAAACGTAAACGTTGGATAACTGAGCATAAGTTATGAGTAGAACTTCATGTTAGAAATTAATGGCGCCCAACGTGGGACAATGGCAGGCACTAATTACAAGAACGTATTTAGAATAGGAGCGGTACTGACGTTTGTGTGTACCATTTATATGGTAACTCCTGAGATGGCCATTAAGACGACGTAAAGTGAACCGCAAGCTGAACTAAATCGACATAAATGTAATCCACCAACATGCCGACTGTAATACCGGTCTAATAGCGTATGTAATGCTGTAAATAATTTCACATGTTAATGTTGTATGGGGATATGAAGGAAATAAATTAATTTAAATTAAGATTGTCGTCGTCTAGGTGTTGATAATAAAGATGGAGGACGACGTGTGTTAGAAGCGAATAATTATTATTTTACAAGAAAAACTAATTTATTGTTATTTACTGATGTTTTTCTTTATTTTCAGGTAATTGCCAAATATCTTGGGGCTGGCGGTGCAGCACAGCATCAGCGCAACGGTTGTGGGTTCGGGTGGAATTCATTATTAATTATTTTCATTTCGCAAATCGAAAATCGTACTTTGCCATATAAAAACATAAAACGAATGCCAGTTCAATTTCAAGTTACTAAATTGTCACACATTTTAAACAATTTTACTTTGCATTTTTTGTATCATTAACTATTCGCCTTTATTCTTTGGCCTGAATAGTTTCTTTCATTATTAAAAACTTTTTTTAGGCCATATTCTTTCCAACGCTATCAAAAGAAAGCATGAATTAATATCATCCTTTTCATTTAAAATAGTCACACAAGTAAAAAATTTGGGTTTCTACAAAGAGAGTACGTTCGTACAAATACAGTACAAGAGCTACATACGAAGCAAAATTAAAAGTGGAGCTAACCAGCCATAATGAAAGTCATACGTTTTGTTTGCAAAACTCTACAAAATAGGACATACAATTGTTAAAAACATACTACAGTTTTTAATTTTTAAGTAAACCTTACAATGCATTAGTGAATGTATGTACTGTATAATATATATATATGTGTACAAGTATATGTATATAATGGTGACCACATTACTTAAAAGTTTTTTGGATTTTGGCTTTTTTAGTTTTTTTGTTTTAATTATTTACTTTTAGTAAACTCTTAATGAATTTAAGAAGAAACGTCTACGTGGATATACACTGTTATGATGTCACTCTATTCTTTATTATACGTTTTTAGAAACGTTGCAATAAATCAAAAACTTACGTAGGTTCACACTTTATTCTACTGGATGTTAATTAAATTTAAAATTAATTAGATATTACAAAAAATTTAAGTTTTAGTTAACACTTTATGTTTATAAAAATTCAATAGGTATTAAACAACATTTACTGAAATAGCATTTATTTTAAATTAATTCGTAACGACTCATTCGTTCAATGATCAGTATAATATTTCCTTTGAAGATATTATCTTCTCGACTGCACTGAATTCAAGTGAATGGTGAACTGAAAGAGGTCTTCCTAATTGATGGCTTTGTCGGAGACAACTAATAAATTTATATCGTTTAATGGAAGTAAATTTTATATTTTGTTAGGTTAATTAAGAAAATTATGCTTTTTTTGTTCGCTAGGTTTTACTTGTTATTTTATCTGCGTAGTCGAATAGAACTAACTATGAATAGCGTATTACACATTCTAAGCCTTTAGTTCTTAGGCAACATAAGGATACATTTGATCATATAAAAGTAATACTACCATACTTTTAAATTATGAAAATAAAATATATATAAAAAATAGTAAAGAAAAGCGGATAAGCAGGCTGTATATGACGATGATATCAAATCATTTTAAATATATATATATATACGGTACACTACATATACGGTATATATCTTGGTTCTACACTAGTTGTTGCTGCGCCGGTGCACTCCAATACTAAAAGGTTTTAATTGAATTTCTCACGAGCTGAGCGACAAGTAAAGCGTATATTGCTCTATTTCTTAGAACATATACTGTATAAAGTGAATATTAGATGTTTAAATTGGTTTTGCGATTGAAGAAGATGATTGTGGATTCAATTTCCGCCCCTTTTTACGGTCCTTTTAACTACGTATGGTAGAGGTTTCTTTTCTCAATCAATACGTCTCTAAAGTTAGCAACAAACGCAGAATGTAGTGACTTATTAGTAAACTAGGCGTCGTCCACAATTTTGCGTGGTTTTTAAATGTAATTCCTGCTCGAAGGAATGAAATATTTAAATTATTTTTATTTCATAGTCTGACAAGAGAAGGCGAGTCGTTGGCTATTTATACGGTTATAACGGCAACTTAATATCCAATATGATATATAAAAATCATTTAATATGCGGAGGGAATCGTCTATGATTTTATTCCGTATAAATTTTTTTACTATATGAAAATAAAAAAATAACAAAATTTCAACAACAAAAGTAAACCCATTTATATTATAGAATCAATTTGCTCGTCTGTTGAACGAAACGAGTTGTTTCCATTTCGAATGAGGTTAGCAACGGAGTACCCAACTATGCAATTACAAATGCTTTTCGTTTTATATTTTGTTTTTGGATTCCGCACCAGATTGTGACCACAGTTCTTTATTGCTACAGTATTGGAGCGTAAATATAAAAATTTGGTATTTTTGATATAGATTTACTTATTTTATTGAATTAGCTGAAACTTTAGTTTCCAATATGTGCATATTTTCTCTAAAATAAAAATTGTATTATAACACGGAAATATTTACATTCTCCTAAGTAGGAATCAAACCCACAACCCATAACTTTTACGGAGCGATCATGCTGATCTCTACCATAATATACCATTAAATTACAATTACCTACAGCAAAGCCCTAAATCCATTATCATATAGTAATCGGTTGCGTAAAACAGAGATGTTGTTCAGTAGCACTGTAACTGAACTGATGTTACTAGAACGTCTAATGCAGATACCAACTTAGTTTCCAATACTACTCCTACTACTACTACAAGTGGAACAAGTATTGACAGATGGTAAACTTGGTACCGCCTCAAAGACTGTTGCCCATCGCTGACTGTTTTAAGTAAGTTTCTGTTATTGATCTTTTAAAACTCCATGTTTGAACTTCTTATTTTGAAAAATAAACTTCAAAATTTATATAAAGACGTGAGATTTTTTTTAAATTTTAAACTTCCTACCTTACTGTGCATGAAAACGTATAATACTGATATTATCATCAAATATAAAGCAATATTATTTTAGAAAGGTACGAGTATGTCCTTATTTCATACAACAAAGCACCAATTCTTTAAAGCAAAAAATAAATTATAATAAATCTTATATCAAAACACTAAAATATCATCAATTAAAGATTCAACCACTGTATTAAGAAACTTAAAAATGAAATAAAAGAAACATCCATTTATCATCCAAAAGCTCCCGCCGCGACCCAGCAAACTTTGTCTGTCCAGCAGTTTCTAGGGTAAGTCGTGTTGCCTCGTTGCATTGTTTTTGTTATTTTAGTTATTACTTACAATGTCTGTCTGAACTTTGGTTTGCACTCGCTGCTGAAGTTCCTCCCGTTGTGAGGCTATGTGCAGATAGATATACTTAGATGTAACTTTTATTGCTTTGTCAGATTTCATTTTGTTTGCTACTACTTCTTTTTAGTTTTAACTATAATTGAGTTTGACTATTATGTTGTTAGATATAAAATTCTGATAGTATTCTCATAACTTAGAAAGTTTGGTATGGCATTTGGCTTGGAGGTATGTTAGGGAGTGTAGGGGAGCAGTAAAAGAGGATAGTGAGAAATTGTTACGGGTTAACAAGTAACACTTAAGCAATGCTACGACTAGTATTTTAATTAAAATGTAGTATTGAGTTTTGATCCTACTGGCTGTCGCATTCAGTTGGATATTAAAATCAACCGCAACAATCTCAAATGTGGTTGCAGACAAAAAAAACCTGATTAAACCGAAAAATGTTACTTACATATTATATTGGTTTTAAAAATATTTTTGTAATGAAACTTTTATCACTGTTGATCCAATAGAATGGTCTTATTTTTTTCGTATATATACCCTGTATCCAGCATGTAGCAGGGAAGGCAGAGGGGGGAAAAACAAAATGAAAATAAATATTTAATATTTTCATCATTCCCTAGAGTGCGAATCGAATCCACAACTTACAGTCACACGCTTGTTGACGATGTGCCACGACTGGCCTATTTCTTATTGAAATTAGGAAAATTAGTTTCTAGACAATAATGACTTCTGTGAATTAAGACTCTTATACTGAAAACTGACATCACTTTTATTTAACATAGGTTAACTTTAAAATAGAATATAAATAGCTACAGATGTTCTTATCCACTTACAGTCAGACTAATCCAAAAAAATCTTTTATCTGTCGTCTAGAGATAATTTCAATGGACCGCGGGAGGTCTCTTGAGAATCTTCTGCTCGCTGAATGCCTGTTCTAGATCTCTTAATAATTTAACTTCAATTGAGCTAATATTTTCTTTAGTGGATTTATTTTTTCTATGAGAAGAAATGGGGTCATAACGATGAATTAAGTTCGATATAGATTGATTTGAGATATTTGATTGATTTGAGATTTGAGAGATATAGGTTCTATTTTCTAATTACAAAACTAAAAACTTTAGGTAAATTTAAAAGTAAAAGTACAGTTGTGGCGCAGAAAACTCATGCCAGTGACTGTAAACGCGACTGGTAATACCAGTACTGTATTTTTTCACGCAGAAAATGGTGAGCGGAGTGTCTTAACACTAGGTTTCCTCCGCCTACCCTGCTGTGTGCGCGATACACCGTGAAGCTAAAAAAATACAATTTAGTCTCCTACTTGCTGCACTAGATTGGTGAACTAATATAATACAAATCATAAAATCAATACAAGCTATATTTATTTTAGTTTCAAACATATATTTAGGTCGTTGCTGAAATTAATAAAAACGAAAATATACTTCGTAAGGCTTAAGAACACTAGAAAAGATTGAGATCATCAAAACTTATTTCATAAGTAATTAAATTAAGAAAAACAATGTTATTTTTTTATCTTTTTGCTTCAACAAACCTGACGTTTAATAAATATTTTAGTGAAACGCCTAAAGGAAAATGTCTCGACTCGAAAAAGTTATTTTTACTTTTTTGAAAGTCTTAGCTCGTTAGAAGTCTATGTGTTGTTGTAGTGCGGAGGATAGATTGAAACAAGGGTACTAGATCCATTCAAGACCCATTCAGTTATAAGATTATTTTGTGAACACGTTATTCCAGATATTTCATTGCATGTTTCTTCACATTTTTTTCTTTTTTTATATATTTTAAAAATAAGTTTTTTCTACTTATAGTATAAGATCTACAGTACATATATTTTTTTAGACTTGTTTTCTTCTCAAGCTCGCTACGCTACGGAATTCTAAGAAAGTAAAAAATTTTACACAATCACCATATACTTTGTTCAACAAACTCGGGTCACACAACCATTAACGCTGCCAAAGGTATTTACTTCAAAAGACTTATCATAAAGTTTCATTACAAAGAAAATAGTTTCTTCTTTGATCACAACTTGAAGCGTAAATAAAGCTAAACAACTCGTCTGACCCGCTGAAGTAATTGCAAGGGAAAATGACGGTAGTTGGTGGACTAAGTCTCAATTTGTTTATAGTGGCCATATTTTTTTATAGAGGTTTTTAAAAATTGAGCTGAAAAAGCGGAGTTAATAAGAATTTTTGATAAATTCTGTAACAACGTTAACTTAAATGTCTTTTTTGGAAATAATAAAAATTCAAGAAAGCCGCAACAATTCGGTGGGAAGTGAAGAATGCAAGAGAACGGAGTGTCTTCACATTATTTAGCGTGAAAAATACACACATGATTGTCGCTTCTTATTTTGTACATATTACTTATATTGTAAGTATAAATAAATTTTGTAAATATGATATTTTTTGTACTTCTAATATTATGATTTTTTTCGGAACCCACATTAACCTACATTCTATTCCCAGACAAAGTAAACCCTACCCCAATAGCCAATAGTTCATACCATAGAAACTTTATGTAAATAATCCAAGGCTGTCTGACTTCACCTTTGCGTGATGAACCGAAACATATACTGTAGAATGTAGAAGGTAGTAGTGAACGCGATATGATTTACGAAAGCAAATTATTCAAATGCCATACTGAATTGCGAGCAGGTTTTTTAGGGCTAAGTTGTATTTTTGCTTTATTTTAATCATTGCTCACAAAAATGTTGACTGTATGAAATATATCTTGGTGATGGAAGTAGATTTTCAAATAACATTTTAGTTTATTGCTTGTATAAAGAAAGTGCGGCGTTGGGTTCTGCCATTTAAAACGCAATGTCACGTTTTAGGGCGGACTGAGTGGAACGAAGTGTCAATACACTCCTTTTTCTTCACCAATAGGATTATACTGAAAAAAAAATTCTTTGGCTAGAATCGAACCATTTAAACTCGAACGTTAAGCTGAGCAAACAAAGCCTCTGTTAAATAAACTAACCAGTTGTATATTTAACGATAGCACTACAGTAATATATGCAATCCAATATAAGCAATTTGATCACCATTAATGAACAAAGCAAATTGACTACGTAAATAAAATTTTATTTGATTTTAATGAGACTTCACATATAGAGATAATTTGTTTAAAATCATTTTAAACGCAATATATGTATATCGATTTATAATTATATAAAAATCGTTGAAATTTGAGGCCTCAGTGGGCTATTATGCAGAATCAGACCAAGTAATCACAAAGGTCTTTCATTGGTTCTAGGAATGAACTACTTTCATTTCTTCGTTTTGTTAAGACAGAGAAAATAGGACTTCATGAGAAGATTAATTCGTTCTGTAGTTTTCACCGAAAGAATTGACTTAAGATCGATCTCAAAGTGGAGAGCGGCTTACAAATACGGGTCTTAATATAGAGTCACTGTCTCAAACAAGGCCTAAGGGAATGTGAAAAACTGGATTTCTATTTTACGTCTTAAAGTCCACGGTAACAAAATTGCGGGCGACGACAATTATTTCAATTAATAAGATTTCCCACCTTGAGATTTGAATTCCTATCTACGTGTGCAGTCAGCACTTTTCAATAGCACCACTGTGTTGTGAATAAAGATATTATAATTTAAAATAAACTTTCTACTGCATTAAGGTTGCAGTAATTAAAATGAATAATTTAAGCGAATCTACATTAATTCAACAGCTAAGACAAGATGGTGTTATGTTAAATGGAAGAAACACCCCAAAAGTAGTTCATATTTCGTGATGTCAGTTCATCTTCCCTTTGAGGCGAGTGAAGTGGGGCGGTTTGAGACAACGCTCGGTCGCCATTTGCAAATGAAACACTTACTTAAGATGGCGGCCCTCGAGTTGAGAGCCGTGAAAATAATGCCCTGCTTTCATATCTCGACGTCTTCCTCTTTTGTTTTGCCCGACTTGGAGATTGTCAATCTTGCAAGCTATGTAATTAATTTTTGATTTAACGCTATAAAGCGGTTTTACATTAATGCATAAAGAGAAATGTAATTACTATTCTTAATTGAAAAATAATCGGGATTTTTTATTTCTATTTTCGAAAAGCAATAGTGTAGGTTGCCTTTTGCTACACTCTGGTTTCATTGTTTACGTTGCATCATATTTAAAAAGAGACTCAAAAAGTTACTTTTCAACTTTTTCTAATATCGCAACGTTTGTTAAAATAATATGAAAAATAAGAAAAATATGCAAAATGTAGAAAAATATACATGCTATTTTGGTTCGCAATTTCGTACCAAGTAACATTAGCATTGTAAACGTTTTAAAATCCACAACCTGATGCGGGAGTGGCGTAATTTTCCTCACAGAGTAACACGAAGTCACGGCTCTGGTTAAAAATTCACGACAAAGTGTACCTACTGCAGGCAATGACTCCTGTGTAGTTGGTACTAATAGTTGAGCATAACTTTGGACGAGAAGTCTTGTATATGTTTTAGTTAAGGAAAAGGAGGTTTTTTATTGCTGCAGAAATATTTTTTGATATGTTTTTTTTATTAGCTTTAATTTAAATTGTATTGTTATTATTATTTTTAAATGCTTATACAAGCTGTTACTTTTTTTAGCTTTACACTGTATATTCTATGTTATGGTAGGCAGAAGCAACTTGAGAACTTGGTGTTAAGGTCTCACTCTCCCGTTACTCATTTTCCGCCCAATTATGGAGGCAACGTGGCGGACCTCGCTTTGCCTTGTTACCAGAACGAGCATGCGACTGTAAATAGATTTGATAGGTTTTGATCAAAATCTATTGGTGTAAAAAGCCGTTGCTTTTGTTCCTGCCTAGTCTATTTAGCATCTAAAGGCCTACATTTAGCAGAGACATTGTACCATCATGTTCCAAATGTGGTTCCATGACAATATAACATAATAGATTCAAACCACCTGTTTCTGGGCTTAGTGGCGTATACAGTGTGTAGAATTATTAATGTAAAGACGACGCTTGTTAATATATGTATGTATGTATGTATATCCTGCCTTAGACACGTAACACGTGATTCGAGAAGCCAAATCTAAATGCGTCGCTCGCGTAGAATCAATATCGCGCACTCCGGAACACTCGAGCATGAATAATGTAGAAACCTTGACTTTTTGAAAAGAGATGATATAAAAGTACATGTTTCTTGTGTTTTTTCAGTAAATTATGATTGTGCTTTTTAAATTTTTATACAATGTAAACGAAACGGGTTTAGAAGCTCGTTTTTGTGATTTGGTTTGTAGTTATACATGTGGAAGTTATGGATATAATTATCATATTATAGATATTGTATTATTATGTTAATCATCTTCTAAACAGAAACTGTTTAAAATATGTATAGATCTTTATGATTAAGTTAATCTTTGCTTTATATAGTTCAGTTTTATTTTAGAAGGGGTTACGTTCAGAGGCTGTGCCACTGGCACACAGAATCTGAAAAAAGGTAGTGGTTGTGGGTTCGATTCTCACTTGGGGGAATGATTTATTAGCATTTCATCGCTCTAGTAATAAGATAAAGCGCGGTGTTATAGTTTAAAAAAATATATAAGTTTTAAGTATTATATATTATTCTTAAAAATACAAAAGCCAACTCGTTTTGGGTGAAAAATGAGAACTATTTCTACCAAAAACTTAATTAAATCTAACACACCGTACGCACCAACAAAAAACGTGACTGAATGCATACAAAAAGGGAAACTAAAACAACAAAACATTTCACGCGTGTCAAATTACAGGAATGTAAAAATGAAAACGTTGTCGGACAACAGACTGGCAACATTCACAACTGAGCCCAAAGAGAGAACGAGTAACAATTGTATTGTTCGGCTAAACTAACTCAGCACCCTGCCCTTGTCCTGGTACGGTGGGCGACGTGTGACGAACACACCGACAGTTATATTAATATTATAAAGCTGAAGAATTTAATCTTCTTTAAGAATTCTTTTTTAATAAAGAAGATTCTTTTTTAAGAATTTATATATAAATTTTAATTATTTTCCTATATCCATGCAGGGGTTGCGACAGGTAAAAACCTATAGTAGCTTCACATGGAGCACTTTGTTTTTCTTTTATTCTGCACTTTCCGTTCGAATCCGTCTCATTGCCTGTTTAGTGATGGAACACAACGGCGCGCTTCGTTCACTAGAGAGGAAATAAAAGTAATATTATTTATATTCCCTAAGGTTTAAGGATATATTGCTATGACAAAACCTATACGGTAGGGTGTACTCGTACTTAACAGAACGAAGTCTATTGTAACCGTTCGCAGTCATAACAGCCCCGTGTTGGTTTACTTATACTTAGTACGTGTAGTGTGTTAGGGTTGTCAGACAAAAGAATTTTTGAAACATTTTTATTTTGGCGAGTTCAGTTTTTAGGAAGAAGACTTCGATATTTCTTTTTTTTTATTTGTACTCATCTTTTGTAGTTTGTGCAATATGCAAATGTTAGAGTGAACTCATTTCGATTCTTTGTTTAAAAAATGTTGATAATTATTTAGAAAAATGTTTGCTCGGTATCGGATCTCAACAAGTAGTGAAATAAAAATTAATATTACAATATATAATAATAATTAAAAACTTAAATAAAAAAATGATATATATGTACCTACTAAAGCTTTTAAAATACCAAAATGTGACTTTCCATTAGGAACTGTTTCAATAATCAAGGCCAGTGTACATATGGGGAGAGAGATCATTAAAAATTCAGGTGACAACCCTACATCAAAGTGCAGAGCCATGATTACAACAAGTCGAAATGAAAATGGCTGGTTGTTCGCGACCGGGAATGAACGCTGAACTCAAAATGTCTTCACAAAAGGTTACTGCTCAAAAGAAAGTGAGGGATTGAGTAATAACTCGTTGCTTGCACTGATTCTAGATATAAAAGAATTGAAATTTTGATCTTTGGTTTCTTATGACTATTTCTTGTTATCTATATCTGTATCAGAATAATGTTGAATCATAGTTAAGAAGTATGCTTTTGGGCAATGGACGTGGATTCAAATCCTAGCTAGGGGAATATATTTTAAATTTAGAGTTACTGTGACTTTATGCATAATCTAAAAATTTCATATACCGCATCATAGGCATCGTCATCGTATATGTCTAGAGAGGCGAAAAGTGGAGAACGAAATCAGTTTTTTTTAATCTCTGCCTAAGTATATAAAACTGTTAATATAATATATACAAATAGGCTATATTAACTTGAAATTTTGTAAATTGTATATAAACCTAAATAGTACTATGAATATAATACATTATTAATTAGGAGCCGCCTTAAGCCATGTCGAGGTTCTTGGGCACATGTAAATCCCAGTTGGAAAGCGAAACAGATTTTATTAGACAACGTTGTACTTATTTATATTTGGAGCTCCCACGAGGTCGAAGGCCCAGGACACGTGCCTCATGTGAGCTTATAGTAAAGATGGAACCTTGCTTTACAAATTGAATTTATTATTATTCAGAATTAAATTTCTTCTTTTTCTCTTTTTCATTGTACTTATAACATTTTAAAGCTAAGGAGTTTGTTTGGCTTAATTCGGTAATCTCAGAAACAAGCAGTTCGAAATGAAAAAATATTCTTGTATTGAATAATCCATATACCGAGAAAGGCTTTTATTACATAATATTAATCGTTTCGATGTGCATACCTGCTGTATATGTCATGTATACTCAACTCATAGTTATTTTTATGTATATACGCCACGAACATTCTCTAAGTGTATCTTTATTTATGGTATCAAATAAGTTACGACTGTTAGAGGTAGGAGTCTCTATTTAAAAATTCTGATGTGACCAAACTTTCAACATCTCTATTAAAGATTCAAAAGCTGTCGTCCTGAACCTCTTTTTGTTTTCGATAAATTCACAAGGCTGATGAAATACAAATCTATATATATATATAATAAAATTGTGGATCATCGCTGTCTGTACATGGAAAATATAGGACTTTTAAAAAAAGTGTGAAGGTTTTTTTCTAGTGTTTATAAAATCCCGAGTGATTGTATAACTTTCCAATCAACAGAGCTCAAACAAACCTACTTATTTATTGTGGAGCTTCAATAAACATTTCTTATTCAGAATCACAAGCGATGGATGTAAATAACAAGTCTTTGTAATTTCAGTTTCATAACAATCAATGTTTTCGTTTACATTCCTTTTATATTGGACGTACCAAAAGAATATTGAAAATTTTTACCAACAAAAATATTGAAATATTGAAAATGTTATGAATGATTTGTACAGTTTTTTACAATGTGTGCTCTAGTTACTCGAGCCTTGGAATATTATAAAATATAAGGATTTTGCCTTTGTTTTGTGGATATTTTCTTTGTTGAATAAAAAAATATTAAATGTTGTCGAATTTACAGCATTTTGCTGAACAGAAAATAGTTGAAAAATATAGTTTTCTGGTATTTTTGTTTTGTGGGTATATATCAGATTTAGACTTAATTAAAAAATAACTGAAAGAAATAAAATCTAATATAAATAAATTGGGCATTGCCATATATCTATATAATATCTTTTAATGAAAAAAAAAATGAAGAACGAAGTGATTAGTTACTTATATTATAAAAAAATAAGATTCCCAAATATCCGCATACGCACAGATTACTAAATTTTTTTATTATTGTCTATAATCTTTAATCATATTTTATTTACGAAACATTGCCTGTATTTATGTCCAGTACGACAGGCCAATATCACGGCCAATTTAGTTGTTTTCTCATAGAAAATGGCATCCTTGTGTGCACACTTTACAACAGACAAAGTGTGTTTCCGAGCGTGGCTTCGAGTAAGAGGAACTATCGTTTATGACCAGGTTATGTTGAAAAAGGAAATTTCCAATTTTGAATTAACTTTAAGGCTATCTTGGCGCAGGGGGACAAGCGTCCGACTGTAAAAGCGACGGTTGTGGGTTTCATTCTCATCCGAGGGAATGAAATATTTAATATATTTATTTGTTCGCTCTGGTAACGAAGGCAAGCGCGGCGTTGAATTATACCACTCAACAGGCAATCGTTGACGATCGTTGAGAATTCGACGGAAAATGGAGAACGGAGTGTCTTAATGAGAAACAGAGTGTCTTAATAGCGATACAATAGCATAAATTAAATAGTTTCCCTTAGCTTAGTTTTAAAAATGATTACTACTGATTACTAGTGATGTGCGTACACACACCCGAGATAAATTTAACGTAATACCGAAACGTTTCAATGCAGTGTAGAAATTGCATGTAAAATTTATATTATACAAAGTTAGCAACGTTGCCTCTCATCCAAAGAGCTTATACTCTGCGATAATGCGGGGAAAATGTGTTGTTAACCTGCACTAAAATTTTAAACGCGCCCCAGTTAACTTATAACCTATGTTATATGCTAGTTAATTAAACTTTTTATGCTACATTTATTTGAAATTTTATTTGAAACTTATTAACAAAAAATTTATACTATATATATATATATAGCCCGCAGAGTGGAGTAGGTAGGGGGGTATGGGTGAACCTAGTGTTACACACTTCAATTTCCACTTTTCGTCTAATTTTTGTATTAATAATAATATTATTGTAGACATGAGTGACGGATCCCAACGCTAAGAAAATCTATACAAACTGATTCTTATTAAGTATAAACAGTCCATAATCAATTATAAAATAATATATATATATACAATAACTAATTGATTGGAATACCGATATAGTGAAACATGATATTTAATATAAAATCGAATTTGATATATATAAAATAAGTAGTGTCTAAAGATGTAAATACAAGTATGTCACATACATGTATGCAAATTTTTGTTTACCTATGAGTTACGTGGGGATCGGAGTGTCTTATATCTCTATACTATACATACGAGGTACGTCTATAAATAAAAGCTAAAATCATGTTTGCTTATGATTTTGTGTTTCTAAGACGCTATACAGTATACATACATTTACAAAAGGCTATAGTTACGTAGGTTAGACCCGCGACAAAGGTGCAGCCGGTTTTATAGAACCTTTCATCCTCGTATACGTACCAGCTAGCGAGGAAAATGTCAGTTTCTCCGCACAGTATTATGGTTGCCACGCGTACAAACAAAATGAGATTAGAAAATTAAAATTTACAGTCTGTTTATCAAACTTATTTCTATAAGGTTACTGATTTATTGAAGGTATTTTTTTTATTTTAAATAAAAATTCAACGAAAATATTTTATTTAAAAGATTCAAGTACTAGTTCCTGGGATTTGCGATTTCAAACAAACAAACGCTTGAGGTTTATAAATATTAGTATAGATAGAATATCCCTCACTTGAGATTGCCATCTATCACAAACAACGTTCTGTCTGTTCACATAAAATCCAGGGTCAATTTTACTGCGATCCTTCGACTTGAATGTCAAATAAACATGTATTGTTAACTGGTCCCTTCAATGGGAAGTGCTTGAGAGTTTGATTTATATCGTAGAGCTCAGTGGTAACTCTATTTTAGATATCCTTTACAAGAACATGTGGAATAATTAATATTATGGGATTATATTCGTTAAGGCCGTCATGGCCCAGGGGCCCAAGTATGTAACTGTAAACGCGGCGGTTGCGAGTTTGACTCCGATTCAGGGGAATCAAATACTTACATTTAATATTTTCATCACTTTCGTAACGAGGCGATGCGCGGCGACAAGTATCGCCACACAACACACAATACCTCAAGAATTAGGCGAAAAGTGGATGAGATGTCTTAATGAGAATGGAGTGTCTTAACACTAAGTTTCCAGATTCCCTCTGATTACCCTACTATGTGCAACAACGATCTGTTGGTACCCCTGCTACTGCAACACAACTTTTGTGAAAATAGGAAGTTATAAAATAAAACCAAATATCTTTATAACAGACTGAAAGTAATACTGATAAGTGATAGGCACGTCTCATACTGATGTTTACTTGAAAACTATGCATACCGAACTCACTACCACCATTCAACACGAAATTTATCTAAAATGAGTCTAACCCACTCGACCTACCCTACTTTGACATGAAGATAAATACCGCACTCAAATAAAAAACATTAAACCAAACATTTTGCAAATAAATGGCAAGTATTTCGTTATAAATGCTTTTCATAGTAAAATGTCCAATAAAATAAAAATTCATTCAACCAAATGGTACATTCCAGCTGGTAAATTTAATAATCGCGGCCTCAGTGTCGGTGCGGCGCTGTAACGAGCGGCGACGTCCCGGGAATCTTTTAGGGGTTAAATGCAACATCATGTGCTATCATTAACCCTTTATTGTGGGGCTGTTTGTTTTGTTTGAAATTTGCATATTTAAGAAAATATGAAAATGTTTTAATTGATCTTCTTTTTTGGATACAAATGCTGGATCTCGCTTATAGAAGGACAGGCAGAAGAACCTAGTGTCAACGCACCTATTTTTGGAGATTGTGTGTTTTGTGGTAGAACTCTATGCTGTGCTCTGTCTGGTGATGAGAGCATGGTGAGGGAAATAATTCTTTTCCTCCGAATGGGAATCGAACCCAACAGAATTGGGTTTTCGGTCAGATAGCTTGGCGATGGGCCAGTATGCATTAATGAAGATTGGTTTAATTTATTTTGTAATTTAAAAAATATAATACAGTTGACATTATTTATAGTTCTTATAAATTGTAATTTCTATTCTTAATAAAACCTTTTAATTAAATTGGATAAGGAATGGCGGTCGATATTCTGAAAACATAATATATAAGTAACCTAGAAGCTTACATGAAATCCTTAAATATTAATTGTAATTTTAAGATTATTTTCAATTACAATAACGAAAAGTAACATTTCAATTTTTATTTAAAAAGGGATGAATGGGAAATTTACCTAGGTATATGTAAATTCAATTTGGCAGTCTAGCCTCGAGGCCGGCTAACCGACGATGCCGACCGCTGCAATACCAATCTTAGCTATTTCCAGACTTTACTCAGCACCACTTTGTTAAGCATTCGTTTATTTGCTCCACCAGTACCTGTCGTATAAGTATCGGTAAAAACCAACGAAATGCACCACAATGTTTACTTTTAATCTGGATTTTTACAGGTTAGTTGTCTTTAAACCTAAAGTGTGTGTATTAAACGTAGTTGTTTTTGTATGAAACATAAATAGATTTTTTAACACGTTGCGCGTTGAGTGGTGGATCTCACGGTGATTTATGTTGTTGGTAAAGCGAGCAAATGAAAAAAAAACATTCCTTCGTAGTAGGAATCGAACCCACAAACGATTTAGCGTAGCGGCATAGCATCTGCATCAACATCGCTTCATTTTTTCACACTGGTAACATCACGCGCGGCGTTGAATTCCCCCTCTCATCACGCTATTTGCGGGATACAGCAGCGTGAAGCTAATTAATTTACTTTTTATAATTTTAATATCTAAATTAATAAATCGTCGATGGTCAAAAAGTTCAATTACTGCAACCAATTTAACATTACGTGTGTGTGGACTCTTTGGCAGTTATCCAAGTGGCGGGCTCCTGCGGCTTCCATACATATTTTACATGCACATTACTTTGGGGCCTCATGAGTAATGCAAGATTAACATATTAGTTGAATAGAGCGTCATAATTTATGTATGCAGCCTTGGAGATTAGTAAATTATTATATAAAGTGATATTGTCTCTTGAGGTCCTTAGTTCAGGGTAAGAGGTATGAAATGTTGTGTTGGTTTTATAATGAATCCATCTAAATAAATGAAATGTATATTCACCCTAGTATTTATAAATAAAAAAACGTCGTTTTTTTATAAAAAACCTTACCTAACCTAAAAATTTACCATAATTTTATTTTTGTTTCAGACATTCCATACTTAGAATTGGCGGAGCCAGACGAAGGGTATCATGGGTTGATCCGGGAAAACGAGACGCTGGTGGAGGTGACACCTGCTATCCGCGCGAGGGGTCCCCTTTGCTCGTTCCTCATTCTAAATAACAAACATCATGGAGAAGCGCCTTTTGAAGTAAGTCATTTTGTTTTGTTTATTTTAAAAATATTTACAAATATTAAAAAGAAAGCAAAATGAGGCTGTCTCATTGGCACAGCGCCTGGTTGTAAGCGAGACGATTGTGTGTTGATTTCAGTTTGTGTTTAGTTTCACGTCCTGTTAAAAGATAAAACGAGGCTTTGACTTTCAACACTCAACATATAATGTCTCGAAATTGGGTGGCGCGTTCTTAATACTAGGTTCCCATTCCCAAAAAAACAGCAAATTTCTTTCTATTCTGCCCCGTGACCAAAAAAAAAATGTGCTTCAAATGACGTTATGACCTCGCAAAGGGACCTGGTGTTGGTGTGCTCATTCTTCATTCTGAATAATAAGCACCACGGGGAAGCGCCCTTTGAGGTCGGGGATTCAATTGGGTTAATTAATTTATAAAACCCTGAGAAGATTATTTTAAAAGTATTAGCTAGGTAGGACATATTTAAATTGGTTTTCGGAAAAATATTGCTGTTTACGTATGATGCTTAATCTCAGAAAGTACCTAATAGATCGATTTTTTTTTTGTGTCGGATAGTCCAATTATTAAGGGAGGCTATAAGCTATACCGGATCACACTTAGATTAACTCCACAGAAAGTTGAGGAACAATGAGTACTGTTGCAAAAATGGGAGAACTTTTGATGCGTGTTCGTAGATACTCGTAGCTATTTCAATTTTAGACCTCGCGTGCGAAACTATAAGTAAGAGCTAGTAGTTTATTAATAATTTAAAAACAATATTTTACTTAACGTAAAAATTATTTACATTTGTAGGTACATTATTTCGTATTGTGCCAAAAAAATTTTCGGACATTTCTGTTAGAAAGCGATATGTAAGATTTCGCTTTATATAAACAATAATTGAAATTATTGTAAATATTAAAGGAGTAAGTAGTAAAGGACTCAGCTTTACTAGATCTTATTCACCAAAATATTTTGTAAACACTAATTGGACACGTCGAGGACGGCACCGACACTTGCTAATGAGATTCTAATAAGCTGACTTCAACTAGTGCACACGTGTTCACTTGCGGGAGCAGTGCCAAGATATAGTCTTACTTTGTTTGCAAATACTATATTTTTTATTATAAAGATTTTCATGTTTAATATGTAAATTTAAAGTAAAAACTATGATTTTTTTCTTTCTCGCATCGTACCTATATCCTATCCTATCGAGATAAGTTGACAGTTGTTTCAATTTATACTAATATCTTCTTGATCTTTTCTTTTAAAGTTTAAGTCTCTAAATCTATCTAAATATAAGCTTTTCACAGTAAAATATAAAACGGGGACTTCATTCGTTGAAGCAGACAGCATGGTTGATTGAATTCTGATGACATCAAATACACTCGATACCTACAGTCTGTATACGAATTCGATACAATATAAATGTGTATTACTCGGCGCTATGATCAAAGTGCCATGAATATATATACGAGTATCGCGTTTGGGAAAACACCTTGTGGCGTTTCTGAGACATTTGGGGGACGCTTATGTTTAAATTGTATTGAAAATTTGGCGTCATGGCCAATGATATAGGGAAAGAGATAGGTTTGAAAGGTTGATTTCTCTCGTTATAGATTTTATTAGTAGTTATTTTGGTTGTAGGTTCAAGTAAAAGTTTATTTTTAAATGTATATAATGTGGGTATCGTTTCGTAGTGACAGTCTGATTGTAAGCGCGACAATTGTAAGCTCGGTTCCCTTTCTAGGGAATGATTAGTCCTTGCTATGGTATATAATAACGCGAGGAACGGAATTTCATAATACTAGGATCTGCGGCCATCAGAAATAGTTAGTACAAAGCTGATATTGTGCTCAAATTGTATTACTTCTATAGAAACAAATAACTTTTGTAGGTAATACATTTTTGCGTTTTGTGAATGGTCATGCCCTCTGAATGGCGCTAGTGACCGATTGGTTTCATCGTCCTTCACAAAGGGTGTTTGGCGCGTATCATGTGATAGCCTCTTTTCAATTTCGTATCTATTGAAAATAGTTTGGAAGCTTTTATCAAAAGTTGTCAAAAGTATAAAACTAAATGTTAAAAAGTTGATGTGGATTTGATACCTATTTTTTTAAATAAGCTGGATTGTGTGGTTAAAATAGTTTAGGACTGAGATTTAGGCTGTCCTTTTAATAGGCTAATTATCCGTGACGATTTTTGTTAAATTCTTATGCGTTTGTTTGTTTGTGAATATATGTATTTTTACTTTTCTTAACTTATGTTTTCTTTCATCATCGTTAAGTGAATAATTGTTGCGGAAAAAGAGTAAGAAATATTTTTGTTTAACATCGCCTAGTATCGCGCATACAGAAGGGTAGGCAGGCAGGTCCCACCTAATGTTTAGACACTCCGTTCCACACTTCCTTAGTAAAACTTAACGTTGCATAGAGTCTTGTTACCATACCAAAGAAATGAAAATAATTTATTCCCCTGATTCGGGATCGAACCCATAACTGTCACGTTTCAGTTAGGCCGTCGTTTCGTATTGGTAGGTACAGACGAATGCGCAACAACGACTTCCAGAATTATTCTGATTGTATTTAAGAAATAAAATAATTTTAGCTAAAATACTTATTAACAATTATAATCTAGAATTCAAGATAAATGCATTGCGAGATGACAATTAAAAACATTTCATCATATCTGAGCCCCAATAACATTTAGAACTAACACATAATTTCCCCCGGGAAATTTACACCAACGCGATATTTTAACGAAATATGTATTTGCCTTTTACAAGCTGCAAACTGCGGCCACTCTGGACTGCAGTTCTAGAGACTACAAGAAATATACTTATACTTTGTATGAAATAGCAATTTTGCTAAAATAGTAGCTGAAAGTTGGCCGAGAACATTGTCTTTAATATTTTTATTATCTATATGCGTTTTTTTTTGCTTTTTTTGAGTCCATCCAAATTATGCAAATAAATTAATACAAACCATGGCGTTGCGTTTCGTCATTCAAAAAGTAATGTCTCGGTATTTGTGAAAAAGTGGGAAATATAGTGTCCTTATACTATATCGGTTCTCTCTGCCTTCCCACATAGTTATATTATGCAGAGGAAATCTAGAGTCCTCACATTTCAAGACACTCCATTCCCTACGTTCCTCCGAAAATTAAAAATAAAATAATCATTTCGAATATCGAACCTACAACTGTCGCGTTTCCAATATCGTCATCCTCATAACGTTACATACGTTAAGTTACTACCAAAAATTATATAGATCTTCTCGCTAGTATTATTTACCAGGAACCACAAGCAAAGTCACAGTATCACCTACAATGCGCAATAAATCTGGCATTACATTCGACTGGATCGTGCAAAAATATTTATTCAATTTATTGCATCTTCCGTTTCGCAAAGTTTGGGAACTTCAAAACGTATCACTTCAATATTATTTATTGGTTGAGATTTATCACAAAGTTTGTTATTTGAAAAATGCATTCGAGGTTTTTTAACTTTTTATTTTTATTATTTTCTTCTCGTTATGCTTCAGTTGGGATGCCAAAAGTTTTTACACCAGTTTGTCACTGTGAAATCTTATTTTTAAATCTTTTAGTGACGATCACGGCCATATTGGTATTGGGCAATGTTGCTTTTATCTCACATGGGTTATTAAAGTTTTAATTGTTTTTGTTCATTTGTGCCTATTATGCTGTGAGTATAATAGGTAGAAGGCAATAGTAGTTTAATGGGTACTTGAACTACCATTGAATCCTATTTGACATGTACATAATATGGAACAGATTACGTTTATTTAACACAATGATCATCAGATGTTGGGAGAATTGAGATTAAACAACTGCCTACAAAGAAATTTGAACTAAAAAAAATCATTAGGATTCATTAAAAATATTTTTCATGCGCGTTCTCTATCTTAGGCCGATCGTGCGTCTCTATGGCTTGTTCCGCGCTCTCGCTTGCACTCTTGGCTCGGATGGAACGTGACAATGAGTCATGTTTTTTTCGTGCATACAGCTGGTGTCCATTGATTTATAAGACGTTATCACGTCAAAAAACCAAAATGGTCGTCAAATATTTAACTAATCTTATGTACCTACTTATAAAAAGAAAAAGAAATAATTCCTATAATAAATTTACAAGCAATCAAACATCGAAGATATAAAAACTAATAATTGAATAGAACTCGTCTACAGCAGTATTTACATCGACAGTTTTCACGATACTTTTTCTCTGGCCGACCTCCGAAGGGCTTACAGAGTTATTGACTTCTGAACTTAGAGAAAGTTTTCGCTAAGTGTTTTACGTTTTCGTTCGGCGGGTAATCAAATTAATTCGTGTTCATGATCAAATATTTAGTGCCGTTGACTTGGAAACTTCGATATATTGGTAATTGTCTAGTGGTTCTACATACATGTGGTACTCTTCCATCCAATTAATTCCTTCACCAACAATCTATTCCAGATGCCGTTTCAGGATCCACTGACCCATATGATATCTCTTTTTTTTTGTACTCCATTTACAATATATAAGTAGAATATATAGCTAAAAAAAAAATAATAGCTTTTCTAAACGAAATTTAATCTTGTCAACTTAATAAGGTCAAATATAATGTTACATCAAGCAACTGTTTAAGCGGAACACGGTGTTTCTCAAAAAAGTTGTTGAATTATTGGAAGCGATCATGTCTTAACGTTTATACTTTAAGGTAACAGAATATCTGCTTGTTAGCAGAATTAATAGGAATTTGAACTGAACCAAGTCTCATTAAAAGCAAGTTATGAAAATTATATCGTTGTTAGCTAACTTGTTTTATGTATCGCTTTAGGACTAAAGTTACATCTCACCGATGAACTATGAAGGTTGGCTTTTGTAATATTTACGAAAAGACGAGAAGATTTTTTGCTTAATGTTAAACGTTTTGCTATATTACAATTTTATTCATATTGGTTGTTTTTTCTTGGTGGAGTTTTTTAAATGTGAATTTGTCTTTAGCTTTCACCTTTTGGAGCAGGGAAATATTTTTTTTTTTAATCTATAATCATCGCCTTTGTAGCGAAGCCATCGACAGGCCGTTGTCGTTGCCTTATTCTTTCTTGTAAATCTCGTGGGAAAATGATAATTTCGGAAAAAAGTAAACGGAATCTAAACACTAGGGTAGGAAAAGTAAAAAAACACTTTCCTCCGACAAATACACTTCAATTCCAGTACGACTGTGTAAATTTTCACTTACAAAAACGATTATTTTTTGAGAGTATTAGGTAATACATTTATTTACTTATATTGATTTAGAAATCATTTATGACAAGTTTTGTATGGTTTATTGTTTTTATTCCTTACAGAGTTCAGTTATTAATATCATTTTGCCAATTCATATTCATATGTATTCAGTTCCCAACTTGACTATATCTAAAACATTAATAGTTAAAATTAAATAACAATGAATTCAATCCTACAGTATGCGCTTACTCCACACATTCAGAACGACAGGCATCCTTTTTATGCTGTCAATATCATTCTACTTTAAAGCGAGAAACACAATAAGTTTTAGAGCAGCATCTTTATTGGTCTGTTTTGTTCCGTCACCTCGTTTTATGTTACAAGGCAACAAGAAATATCGTTCGATTACGTATCTACGTGTACCGTTATTGGTCGTTACTTTGTTAGATTTATTTTAGAACCAGCCACCCGAACGCGGCTTCGCCCGCTTGTGCTACGAAATTATTTATTTTCTCATCTATATTAGTTTCGTGATCTGATAACATTATCTATTACTTTAAAGACAATTTAAAACGAAAGTCCCGGCAAATTCAATGATATTGTCGCATTTATAAATTCAAATTTAAATATTTTTATTCAACATAAGAAGTTACAAGCTTCATTTTTTTAACGTCAAATGATTTACCACCAGTTCACTAAAGTTAATGCCTCAGACCTGAGAAGAACCGGCGCAAGAAACTTAGCAATTTATTGATATAAATAAATATTAAGGGAAATTTGCCAAAATACAAAATTAACTGAAACTGCATTTACATCGGTTAGTAGATTGATATTTTTTTTAATGGGAAGGGAGAAAATTTTGACATTTTTACCCATGTACCGCACTTTGGTATACTTAAAATTTTATATTACATTGTTTCTTAATTCTTCTATTTCCAATGTTTTCTTCTCGCGTCTTTATTCCGTCGCTCGTTTTATATTACACTTTATATAAGATAGCATCTAACAACGTTCTGTTACGTGCCTAAGTCTTTGGCAACCTGAGATGAGATTGGTTGTGACTCGTACATTGTTAGATTTGTTTTAGAATTGGTCTACTCAACTTAGTTGCTTCTTTTACCTTTTTATTATACATATGTATACAAAATAGCTTTACGTTGTATCGCGCATATAGCAGGGTAGGCAAAGGGAACCTAGTGTTAAGTTACTCCTATGCCTACGAACTACCCGCTTTGGAGATATTATATGTTGTGTAACGGAGCTCAAATTCAACGCCACGCTTTATCTTGTTATCACAGCGAGAAAATCAGAAAATATATTGAGAGCAATAAGTAGGAGACATGAATAAGATAATTCAATATTGAGTAAAGTTTCCATTTGGTTTCTATTATTTATAAGGAACAGTATTATTTATATACATTGTACCTACATATAACAAGTGATTCACATTTGTGGTTAGACTTTCACAATACTAAAATAGATGCGATGTCGACGGTCGGTCGCGACACACCCGATCGATATCTACCTGAGAACTTATATCTATTTTTGAGAGAAGTTATGGTATTGAGGACGAGTTTTTGATACACTTTAATGTGTTTCAAAAATTTATTCAATATTTTGATTCAATTTTTCAAACTAAAACAAGGAATTCAATTATATTTTGTAGTCCACCACGTATTATTTTTCTTAATTAGAATCATATTACTTTTATAAAATGAACTCAATTTTCCCTACATAAAGTTACTTGCCAATCTTTGTTTTCATGTATTTGTAAGATGTATAATAAATATCGTTTTCTCCCTTTGCTCTAGCATCTCCTCCCTTAGGTCCATTCCCTTACCTAGCTACATGCTAAACTTTAACTCTTTAAGTAATAAATCCAGTAGTTTTAGCTGTCCTTTTCCGTTGTTTTTTAATTACTCATAATATCAGAGTTTTATATAATAGTTATATAGATTTTCTCTAATGACAAGTTAATATTATCCTAAAACATTATGTAATTTTTTAAATTATGTGATTAAAAATTTAATTTTATAATCATTTTCTTTTTTAGATAATGGTAATAGACGAGAACGAGGCTCGTCTGCGCGTGCGCTACCCACTCAACTGCGAGAAACGTCGGAACTATAAGTTTGACATTGCCGCCGTGGGATGCGACGGCTCTTACTCGAACACGTAAGTTGCAACCCGCATGTAGCAGTGTGATCTCAGACTTGAAAGTAAAAATATAGTCTCTGATGAATGTCTTATGGAATATTCTTCCGTATGTTAGAAAATGTTTTAAAACGAATGGATTATTATTCTGTCCTATACTTATGCTAATTTGTAGAGAAAGTTATCCATATTTCTAAATGCTCAAATTTAGCTGTACTGGAGCAGTCGTGAGATTTTTCCTTATTTTTTTTAAATCTCCATTTATTCTAACTTAATTTTCTATTCCAGTGTCCCGGTACATATAACAGTAACCGACGTAAACGAATTCGCGCCGGTGTTCAGCCAAGCAGCGTACGTACGCTCCGTAGACGAAGGCAAGCTGTACGACGAGATCGTACGCGTGGAAGCGACAGACAGAGATTGTACGCCGCGGTATGGGGACGTGTGCAAGTACGAGATACTTAATGATGGGGACCGCAGCCAACCATTCATTATTGATAATGAGGGTAATTCAAGATTATATTTGTTTTATATTACGATTTTCGACAAATCTCTTTGTACGATTGAAGAATAAAATCGTTTTGTATGTTTCTGTATAACTTGCGCGCTTAAAAAATATTACATATTAATTTATAAATTTGTCAGAGAACGTACTGTTAATTATTTATGTATATGGGTATAGAGTTGGTAATTAAAATTAAATTCCAATATTAAAACAAAATAAAAATTAAAGAAATGTTGTACCGTAAACGTGAACCTAAAAAATATTTGTAATTATAATATAATATTCCTTTTATAGGTGTAATCCGCAACACAGAGCCTCTAGAGTACGACAAATCGCACAACCACATCTTGTCGGTAGTTGCGTACGACTGCGGTATGATGCAGTCCGCGCCCGTCATGGTCACCATCAAAGTGAATAAGCCTTGCCGCGCTGGGTGGAAGGGTAAGTAGTCAATGGGGTAGGAAATGAGGTGCCTATATCCATACATATTACTGCTATTTTCTTGCTTAGAATAGACAAATGTATTGTATACGTTTTCCATTTTAATTAAACTGCAAAGTTTTAAGAATTTGTTGTTACTACCTTTATTATCAACGCGACGGTTGTGAGTTCGATTCGCACCGAATAACGCTCGCGAAGCTTGAAAAGAATTTTTAAAAATACTAATACATAACGATAACACTAAGACATTTATTGATTTGAAACAAGATCAAAGGCGTATATTATTATTTTAGACGTACATAAGGCTGTATACAAAACTTTCATCTTATGAAATGACATCACAAGGCTCTTTTCTCTAAGAGGCACAGAAGTTTCAAAATTACACACAAAACTTTTGCTCGTTATAAACTCAAATAATTAAACAAATTACACGGATTCGTCTTCATGCAAAACATATGTTTGTATGTATGTGCATGTCTAAGTTGGGAGAATGGATGTCATCAAGGTGCAATTAAGGCGTAGCTGGCTTTTGTACGTTATGTCTCTAACTCATCGATAATGTTCTAGGTCTCGCAGAGCGTGTAGACTACGCACCAGGTACAGGTCCTCTTGCTCTCTTTCCTGCTGCAAGATTGGAGGCGTGCTCCAGCGATGAGAGGTGTCCAGGAGTCACCAGGATCCAGGCAGCTGTCACTTTGCAAGCTTCCAGAGCTGGTGTAGCTTGTGACAGAGACACTTATACTTTACACTCTCAGAGGACTATTTGCGGTAGGTTTTATAGCTATTAATGTTTGAATACCTTGATGAATCAATGATAATGATAATACTTATATTAATTGTTTGCATGTACATATGATATTGGGTTTTTTTTTAATTTACAGGCATGGATTCTAAAACGATCGATCTCCTTCCAAGCCCGGGTGCGGGCAACGAATGGGCCAAGAGCCTGAAACCAGACTCAGGTATGCTTTTACTCTTTACAATCTAAAATGTCAAAAATATTTTTTTAAAGATATTTTGTTGTATCACCTAATTGCAACAAATATTAATTCATAATAATGTAATATGCACATTTACTTTACATTCCTAAATCATTTGATAAATTTACATTCGTTTAGCAACTATCCAAATACGCTAGAATTTAGATCGGCACTGTATTAATTCGGCTATAACTTCGTGCCGAAGTTGAATACCGCAGGAACTTAGCCCAAAACGCTCGTCTACAGTCTAACATGTGCTGGAATATCTCTAGAGATATGCTAATCTGTAACCATATTTCCTTATCGCTTCAGACATTGATCTATATGCATGATGTATTTATGAATAATTGTATTCGGTGTCTGTTTGTATATTACGAGTATATGGTTATGATAAAGATGCCCCATTATGTGCGTAAATGTACATTGAAAAGGCAAAATATTCGTTTTCTTGTATTTTTGTTTCACTACTGCAGTGCGTGAAAATTCTAAGTTATAGTATAGTATAGTATTCTGTGTTAGATTGCGTGAAAATTCTAAGTTATTGGCAAAATAAACTATACTCAACTGGCACATCTAAAGATTATAAAATAAGAAACAAAGCAGGTTATAAATAAAATATTATCAACAAATTACTGAAACGTTAAAATAAAAATAATTATAATCAAAATATTAATTCCTTTACTTTATAAACAGGGCGCGATGGCGAGCAAATATTCGAATTCGACGGCGAATCCACATCAGCTGTGGTACCAGAGACCATCCTGAAGCATTCACTTGGATCCACCTTCTCAGTCAGCACCTGGTTGAGGCATGCTCCTCCTCCAGACCACGACAAGCACAGGAAAGAGCATGTTGTGTGTTTGGCTGATGATCATAGTGAGTACTAATATTTTTTTATATGTTACCTGCGTAATATTCATGTCATAAATTATAGACCGTCTTAGGTTAGTAGCTCAGGTCCTAACTTTAAGTGCGACTATTGTGGATTCAATTCTCGCTAAAAGAAATATGTGATAATATATGAAATTTAATATAAGAATTTTTTTTACCTCGCTCTAATAATAACATATATCGCAGCGTTTAATTTCGCCCCTTTACATGTAATGTCTTGGAAATTGAAAAGGAAGCAGGGAACAGAATGATTTAACAAGTTTGGTCTGTATGCTAAAAACTATGTGTACAATATTATTACAGAAATGAACCGACACCACTACGCGCTGTTCGTACGCAATTGCCGACTTATTCTCTTGTTAAGACGAGACTTTGGCGAAGGAGACCTAAACATCTTCAGACCAGCTGAGTGGCGCTGGAAGCTGCCTGAGGTGTGTTATGATTGTATCTTTGAACTTATAATATTCGTTGCTAAAATATTTTCTTAATAAGTAATATTTTCAATATATTTTTATCACAAGGTATCTCTACAAATATGTATGTAAAATATTTTTGAGAGAATAAATTATTTATTTAATATAACCACTTTTACCACTATTCAATAAATTACCACAAATTTACAAGGAAGGTTTACATGCGACGAATATCACACCTTTGGACTCAAATCCATTTACCACATCAATTTGTAATGATTGATGAACAACCATAAGATTGTTATGTTGATTTTAGTGGTTATATTAATGCAATTGGATTATAATGATATCAATACTCAGACAATACTCAGGCAATATCCCTAAAATTGGTCTGTGCGTAGGGAACGGAGTCTTAACACTAGGTTCCCTTTACTTACCCTGCTATATAGGATAAAGCAAAAAAAAATCAAATCTTAACCTACATATCCTAACCACCATTATTTAATATATAAATACAATTCCAAAAGGTATGCGACAACGAATGGCACCACTACGCGGTGAACGTGCGGTTCCCCAACGTGGAGCTGTTCGTGGACGGCGAGGCGTGGCGCGCTCCCGACGCCAAGGCCCCCGAGGTCATAGACGACTGGCCACTGCATCCCGCTCATGGGGTCAATACTACCTTGGTTGTTGGCGCTTGTTGGCAGGGTGAGTTGAGAGACATGTTATGTGGGTTTTCTTTAATTTTATGGTAAATTTTGGGTTAAAATAATTTCCAAACTTATACATATTATACAACCATATATTTTATACAACCATATTTCATTTATGTGTATAGTATTTGAATGTCCGATGGACGAATGTTTTTCATGTTTCATTATTGTTCAATGGCATAAAAAAAAATGTTATGCCTTCATATATTTTCAATAAACTTTTCGTCATATAATCAGACAAATTATAGTCATAAACTACTAAAAGTCAACTCTCATATTTCAGGTACGGAAAACGACATGAAACACCACATGCACGGTTGGATGGCAGGTCTCGGAGTGCTAGTGGGAGGTGTGCAGTCTGCCGCCGCGTTGCGTTGTACCGCCAGATGTAGGGAGGGACTGAGTCTAGCACCTGATCTATGTTAGTATTGTTGTGTTTATTCTTTCTGGTCATTACTTTAAAAAATAAATGTCATTTTTACCACATTACTCAACTATAACACTGCATAGAAGTCGTAAGATTGTTTAACTTTTAAGTAAAAAGTGTCGTATGTTTAACCATGATGTAAGGAATTAGAAACTATTCGTTTTATTTAAAACTCATATATATGTTATTACTTACATTAAAAAATATGTTAATTCCCAAATAGATCTAAAGTCAGTATCGGTCGAGGGTGACGGAGCAGCGGAAGTGGAAACATTGGTACGTCGAGTCGCATACGGCGACGCGCGCGCCTTCCCTACGCCTGGAAGACGGAACGTGCACCTTGCTACTACTATCACGTTAGTATTTTTGTTTTATTCTTTTTGGAGGATTTACACTAGAGTGCCAGTTACGGTTCGATCTCAGTCTGTTAAAAATATCTTTATATGGGAAGCAATGAAAGCGGTCGTTCCGGCTAAGTTCCGGTCCAAGGTCCGTGAAGGTAGAAATATTTCTCATATAAGAACATAATACCGGACAGAGAACGAGCCGTGATCAACACTATTTATTATTTACAAGGTTCATGGGGGAATTGTCTGAATGAAGCCGTAACGGTTTTGAATATAATTTTTGGTTTCCTCGTTCGGATGAAATGAGGCGCGGTTTTATATAAGATTTTTTTAGCTTCACGCTGTATCTCGCACATAGCAAGGCAGGCAGAAGGAACTTGGAAAACTTCAAAATATAAAATATATTATTCCCGCGAGTGGAAATCGATACCCATATGCGCCACGGCGGCTTGTCGTGTTGGATTAATTAATAAATTTAAAGTAATTTCACAAGAACATGGTTAGGCAGAAAGTGGGGACTGAAGTGTCGTAATTGTCATCATTAAATGCCTACTAATAAAGTTGTAAACTAACATTTATTAAATATATATGTTCCCACAGTTGCGACAACGGCCGTGTAATAAAGGCTCGTCCAGCGGAGTCCTACGTGATGGTGCTGGCGCCACAAACGCCCACCATTCTGCTGAACGGCAGCGCGGACGCGGCGCGCGACTATGCGCACTTTCGCGCCGGCCTCGCGGTGTTCCCGGACCTGAGGGTGCAAGTGCTGGCGAGGGGGGATGGAGATGGGGAAGTTAGAGGTAATGTTTATGGAGAAAATGGGAATGGGGAAATATGAAAATAATTTTCAGATGTTGATGTACGCCAATTATTGTGTTATGTGATACTTTGTTTTGGTACTATGCGTTAACATTGAGGAAAGTGAAAATAAAAAATATTACTTTGCGTACCTAATGGTAGAATGTAAATCAAAGTTTGTTTTATAATCTACATTTTGTTCTGTTATACAGTATAACTATTGTATCCAAAGAAATATATCACCTTTATAATTTAATAAAGAGTTTATTCCTTTTAACTTTGAAATGTAGATTATAAAACAAACTTTGATTTACATTATCCCATTAGGGAGTAGTATTTCAATAAATTTTCTCCTTTTAATCAGAAGTTGACACACAAAAACTCGACTCCTGTGTGGTATCCGTCTACCCGGCGTTAAACCCCGACCACGAGGCGCTGGCACTCCGCGGCGCTACACTCCCCGTGTCAGATATCCGAGCTACTCTCACTAGAGACGGGGTTAGCTTAACTGGAGCAGACACTGTACGGAGCTATCAAAAGGTAAGTTTTCAATTTCAATTGATTGTTAACTTTTACATAATCTAGGAGGTTGCGATGCAATAGAACATGTGTAAAAATATAGTATGTATAATAAAGTCATTTAGCGCCAGGAGCGGTTTAGAGCGAGCAAAAAATTTTAAAATCTCTTTGGTTGCCGTCGGGGCGCAGGGGCACAAACGTGCGAATGTAAATGCGGCGTTTGTGGGTTCGTTTCCCACTCTGAGAATAAAATATTTTATATTTTTACTTCCTTGCTTTGATATCGAGGCAAAGCGCGGCATTGAATTCAGCATTCACTACCAATTATTATTATTATTATTCTTAACAGAAGTGCTTAGATCCCTAAGGGCATTATAAATACACTATAATGCCTCAAGGATGGATCTATAACTGTTTTTATTAAAAATATAACACGAGTAAGACAAAAAATGTATGTTTTACAGGTCCTTCGTGAAATAGAGTATAGCAACAAGAAACCAGCGTACTACCTGAACCGCGTGTTCAAGCTCACCTGCTCTGAGCTCAATGGAAGGTTCACAAGCAACGAATATGTGCAAACTGTAAGTGTACACCCTATACAAACCTATTAATGTTAAAAAAGACAAAAACAGATGTCTTCATTAATTTTATTACGTTGCTTTATATCGTGTGTGAACGCTATGAATGTGGGTTCGATTTCTACTGGAGTAGCCAGTTTGGCCATTGACACACTACGTTTTCTCTCCTTATTTTGCTATTTTCAGAATACAGCGTTTTTTTGTTTCTGTACCATAAAGTTAAATCTGTCAAAATATACTAACATAATTTGTACACAACAGCTAACCGTGGTACATCCTCGTGCCGCCAGTGATGCGCACGCGCAACGCCCCTCCGGCTTAGCAGATAAATTGGACGTCGCACGCGATAAGGTGGGTTTGAATACAGCTATAATTAAACTTAGTTTTAACTGATGTTCGAATGCGATAAAGATTTGAGAATTGTTGGGCGTTAATCAATTTTTTAATCAAGGTAACTTGGAAAGTTTTGTGTGGGCAGCTTTTAATTATCAATTATATTAAATAATACTTTGTAGGTACAATCAAATAACATAGAGGGCTCGATGACGGCCCCTCGTGCGTTCTCCGCACACGCTCTCCATTCTCCCCACTCGGTGGAGATGCCCTCCGCCCGCCTACTTGATTTACGTGATCACGCGCACGATCATGCTTCTAGTGAGTATTTTGTATATCACATATTTTGTTCAATTATATATTACGGTTGTGGGTTCAATTCCCACTCGAGGGAATGAAATATTCATACTCAATGGTTGAGGCCAGCTGTGACGCAAGGGCACACACGTGTGAATGTAAACGCGACAAGTTATTGTTTCGATTTTGAAACATTTTCATTTTCTTGCTCTGGTGTCGAGGCAAAGCTTGGCGGTGAGTCAATGTTTCCAGATTTAGGACTTTTACCTTTTAGATGATATTTATCGCCTGTCTATCGCAGATAGACAATATAGTGAAATAAAAACCAAAACATTTAATTCAACAGATAACGTAGCAGTGCTAATAGGAGCGATCTGTGTTGGCGCGATGGTGGCGCTGACGGCGCTGGGCGTGGCGCGCGCGCGCTCCCGCCGCGCCGCACCGCGTGTGCGCGTGCCGCCTCATGACGGGGAGATGGCGTGGGACGACTCTGCGCTAACTATCACTGTTAATCCTATGGAGGAGGTAAGCTTGTACGCTCTATCCCACTATTACGGGGAAAGCTGAGGGAACCTAGTGTAACATTTAAAACTGTAAACATGATGTTTGCAGGATAGATTCTCACATGGGTGAATGAGTTATTTAATACTTTAATTTCCTCGACTTGGTGACAAGAGTTAGGCGTTGAGTTCCGCCCTCAACACTTAATGTCTCAAAAAATACAAAAATTATAAAATATGGGATATATGTTTAATAAAAAAATGCTAGCATTGTAATAAGCATCTTCATCAGGGGGTCTTCAAAGATAGGGTGAATAGGTATCTTCTAGGCAAGCGTGCACCACCGTAGACCGCATCAACGCTCACCAGACTTGATGCGGTCAAACGTAAGCCTATTCCATATAAAAAAAAAAAAAAAAAGCATATAACAATTTCTCAGTCGCTTCAGAAAAATGTATTGCTTTGTGGTCAGAACGCAAGAGGTGCTTGTTCAAACCCCGTTCAAATGTTTACACGTTTCCTAGAAAAATTAACTATTGATAATTTTCGATATTAACAGACGGTAACAGAGTGTGGCGTCGCGAGCGCGAGTGCCGGTGCGGCCGTCGACTCCGACGCTGACTCCTGTTCCGACAGCGACTCGCACAATGACTCCTCTGACGAGGAGGATGAGGGTAAGTGTACTATAATATAGTTAATATTATCCTATGCGCACGCATTATCCTATCTGGCAGGCAGAAGGAACTTAGTGTTAAGACACTCCGTTCCCATTTTCCGCCGAATTCCCGAGGTATTACGTGGTGAGTGGCGGAAATCAACGCCGCGAACTCATTACCAGTATGACGAAATAGTGAAAATCAAACCCAGTAAGAATCAAACCCACAACTTGAACCCCTGCGCCACGACGGCCTCAATATTTGTTTAGTGTAAAAAAGGATACTTAATGATATATAATTGTTTTCGTTCCAGTGGTGTCCGCCAAGCAGCACAAATATAGGAACATCAGCCAACTAGAGTGGGACAACAGCACGATGTAAATTGTATCGCCGTCTCGCTCGCACGCGCCCACACCACATACACCCCTCTCGCTCGCTCTCACCCCCTTTAAATAGGTTACTAGTAAAACCACTGGACCTGGTTATATATAACTTGCTTATATATAAATAATTGTATTTAATAGTTAATTAAATATAAATTTATAATGGCATTTAAAACGTACAAATATTATATGATGTTGTGGGAATCAGATTTTTTGTGGTTAATTTTTTTATCGATTTTCTATATACATTTATTTTTATCATAGCTAGCCCGTTTCTCTCGTTTCCACTCGCAATTTTTTTTTATAGGCGATAGGGCTACAAGCACAAACTAATTTTTAAAAGTAACTTATTTAAATTTATCATATACTTACGTGATAGTAAGCGAGTTTTTCACTGTTTATAATAAGGAATTGATTGCGTCACAAGTTTTGAAAAGCACAAACTTCCGTTTCCGGTTTGGAAATTAATAATAAATAATTATTGAGAAAATAAATAAATAAAAAATATCGCGGGGGAATCCTATAATAAGTGAAAGTCATATCAATAATTATACGTAAATCCCGTGCTTGCTTGTAGAACTATCTTTTAACTGTATTTATGTAAAACTCCTTAAAAAAATAAATAAGATAGTTATAAGCGATCAAATACTATGTATTATATTAAATAATATATATAAGAACGCTTTCTTTTCTATTTTTTCTTTTTTAACAACACATTTACCCCGTAAGAGCTTTTCAAACGGCTTAAATGTATAGGCACAAAGAATGGTAAAAAATATTATATAAATAATAGATACACGGATTTCAAGCAATCCTGTCGAAACTGGTTCGATCTGGTTATGTCCGGTTAATCGAACTGTTAAATAACTGAAGCACATTTTACAGTACATATTAGCGGCAGCTGTATTTATATTATTATTATATATATTTTGAATGCATTAAGAATTTTTACTAAAACTAGTGTAAGTTGCTACTTTAGGTACAGTACCGCTCGCTCTTGACCCGGAGCTCTATAGATTTGCCATAATAGTATAGAATGTATGTCTGTTTGTAAGCAATTTACCTATAAATTGATGTTTTTGTCAGTAGTGACGTTGTTCTTACCGACTTTAACTGTTTTTCTCCGTTTCTCTCCTCATCTGTGCTGTCCGGATTTTGAGGGATGTAACTGTTTAATGTAAATGTTTAATCTGTTGACAGATTTTTTGTATAATCTTTTTTTTGCTGACGGTACTTTTTTAATGTTAGGTGATTTTTTATATAATATGTATACTTATTTGTTAGTTGTAATTTTTAAATATGTAATAAACCTACTTAATTTGGCACTTTATTCGTACAGCGTTTAGGAACGAATTGGTTTGTAATTTTTTTGTTGAATTTAAAAAAATGTTTCTAAACGTGACTTTTTACATTACTTACATTTGTTAATTGTTTACGTTACGTTTGAGTTTTACTCAATAACCGTCCAAATAAATTCCCCGTTAATTTTATATAGTTTTAAGATCTGAAAAAATAACGGCCCAAATGCTATTTTTTTTTTCATTCATTTCATATTTTATAACCATAAAGTAGCTTTCTTTTTAATGATTGATTTTTTATATAATTTTTACTTTGTATTTTTCATTGCGGTATTTTAACTGTATACTTATTAGATAACTTCTCTGATGTATGGATTATTATATTTTAGCTAAAAATAAAGTTGGTTTAAAAATTTATTGATGTTTCATTTCAACGTGGCCTTTTATTTTGTTATTTACTTATTGCGTAGGTTGTTTAAAATAATAAATATTAAAGCTACAATAATGTATGCTTTATGTACAACCATTTGACAGGAAAAACTACATTGCATTCCGTTGTGTCCGGATTTATAACAAAGAAATACTAAAAACAATTGCAATTCAAGCACAATCTGGGGGTCTTGGGCTGTCACCCTTATTAAACATGATATTCAATATCTTCTATATATATAAAAGGACTTGTCCTCACTGACTGAGGTAAGACGCACGCACAGCCGTAACCTCTGATGGTAGAAACGTGGAATTTGGACAGATGTTAACTTTTGTAATCTGGACATCCACTAAGAAGGGATTTTGTAAAATTTTAATCCGCAAGGGGTGAAATAGGGGTTGAAAGTTTGTATAGAAAAAAAAAATCGGCTAACCTGAAATTCAGACTCTTAAAAGTATTTAATTGAACACATGTTTCATGGTTTTCTAGAATTCTTCCCCTAAGGGTGCAAATAAGGGGTTGAAAATTTGTATAGAATTTTATTTAATCGGCACCGATTTTTATAAAATTTGAAATTTAGACTCTTAAAAATATTTCATTGAACACATGTTTCATGGTTTATTAGAATTCACCCCTAAATACGCAAGCTAAGCTGCGCGCGTCCGCTAGTTTTTAAATAAAACTAATCACGAAGATCCCTATTCGCAAATAGCGCCCTCTATCGAATTCCTTTATAACTTCTACGCGAAAGTGTGTACTTTCATTGGCGAATACCGCCATCTATATTTAAAACCCATTAAGGTGCTTGTACTGCCTTTATAGTTTTGTTAGTCTTATTTTAAAGAAAACTAAAAAGGGGCCGTTTTATTTCTTATAAATATAATATAATAAAAAATAATATACTATAATATAAATAAAAATATACTATAATAAAAAAATAATAATGCGATAATGATAAATTTATCGAAAAAAAATATATTTTCAATAATTTTCAATATTCTTTGTGTCATAATATAATAATTGTTATACAAAATAATAATGAAATTCCTTAAAGTATGATTTTTTTTATTATCAATTTTATTATGATATCATGTAAAATTATCTTCCGCAAACTGACTTAACCGACAACCAGTTATTTTTTTAAACATTAGGTATGGGTACTTAGTTAGTAAGAAACCATTCTCAATGTTTGCCAACGTTCCCTATTAGGTACAAGCAATTTTAGTTCAAGAGGAACCAGCTAGCTTAATATTTAACTATATGGTCTCGTAAGCGGCCTTCCTCTGTGTCGCTGGCCCACAGGTTCATTACATGACATCCCCCTTTTTGTCCATCTCTTGTCTAGCAGGCAGCCGCGCTACATGACCGGCACAGTTCCGTTTTAGTATTAGTAAACGGGTTTAGTGCGTCAGTTACTTTTGTAATATTTCTAAAAAAATAGAATATTAATTAAAAAAACCTGTTTAAAAACAAGTTTTGTAGATTCTTTCTTCATGGTGTGTACCTATTGTATTTTACAAATCAAACTAATATGGGTATTAATAACAATATTGACTAAGTATTCGTAATTTCATTGACATCAGAACTGAAGTCGTACCTACCTACCTAATTCAAATTTCAGCTCAATCGGACACTGGGAAGAGAGTCTAATTGAGCTTTTACAAATATACAATAACAAATATAAATACTAACAATTTAAATAATTCTTTTGTGTCAAAAGTCTCTAAATAATATATTATTTACGTTAATATATTATTTTATTATTTATTTAGAGCTTCAGTGCTTACCTATTTTTTTTATGTATTCCGCATGCAAGGTAGAGCACAGAAGACAAGAAGAACAGAAAGAACCTAAGAATCTAGAGTTCAGCAATTCTGTTACCAAGACTTTAGTTCCTACTTTACTCCAAATTCTGGAGGAATTGCGTGTTGAGTGACAGAACTCAACGTATATGACGTAGTAGACATGATTGAATTGTAAAGCTTAAGCGTTTGTCGCCTCCAAATTGTAATTCACCATAACATAGAATCTTAAAATTGGTAGAGAACTCTCGGTATGCGGTCCTACTAGCATTTGACCTTTTTGGGTTTTTTCTGAGGACCTAACCACCAACGTAATACTTTTACGATACTAGGTACTACCTGTAGATGCAGGCTGCTAAATTTCATAATTGTAGGTCAACCGGAAGTACCCTATTCGTTTTGATTTCTTTTGTAGTGTCAAAATACGCGTTTTTTCTATAAAAACGGTCATGTCTTTTTTATTAATGTTAACCTAGTATTAATTTCCCCAGTTTTCTGCCTTTTTTTTAATTTACGCGACAGCGTGTTTAGATATAAGCGTATAGGCTAAGAAATTATAACGTCTGGGTATCTATTATTGTACAACTAACATAAGGTAGATCAGAGTTACAAGGCTTGCAGAGAAGAATTCAATTAAGACAACTCACAAAACATCTGATTAGCTAATATTTTTTCTGTACGTTGTGTCCGCACATAGTAGGGTAGGTAGAGGGATCTTGAAAAGCTAATGTAGGGACCTAGCTTTCTCTCAAGACACTCCCGTTCTCTACATTCCGCCAAATTTTTGATGTAATGCTCGTAACCAGAAAGAGCTCGTGAGATAATGTAGAAGAGAAAGTATAGGTAGAGTTCTTCTTACCGTGTAACGTAATTAAAATTGAGAAAAGTTGATTGTCTTTTAAAGTTAAATTTTTTGAAATTCTTGTAAATAGATATTTTTACGACACATAATTGAGCTAAAATTAATTAATTTGTACTCTTATAAATAAGTAATTAACATGGAAACCGAAAAGAGCCTCTACACATCACTACACTGTATCACACTGCGCAAACCTCATAAAACGTTCGCCAAACATTCTGCATTATGCACAGCGAGACCCGCCTGAGTTGACGAGCGGGACGCAAATACATACATCCGTACAAAAGAAAGAAACAGAGAACAACATGAGATAAATGCGCATCACAACAGAGCGAGAAAGCGATAGATTATTGTAGGAAATGGAAAGGGAGGGGCGGAGTTGAATTATTGAAGGCGGCGACCGTCGCTTGGGCTGCGAATGGCGTTGGGGTACATCTGGGGGTCCGCGGGGGTACACGGGGTCGCGGGGGTACGGGGCCCGGGGTTCGAGGGGCACGGGGTCCGGGGGTGTTTGCCACGGCCACTTTTCGCGCGTCTTTCGCGGTTAGACGTCGCCATCTTGCGTGCAATGACCGTGATGTTCACTTGACATAGAGCCAGGTGGGTGTAGATCTCTAAAATAAAAAGTTGAATCTATAATTTTAAAATAAAGTCCTGCAATAAATTTAGTGTTAAAGTGTAGTGACTAAGTTTAAGTACGATGTGTGAGTGAAGGAACTCTATTTATAAATAGAAGCTTCCACCCTTGTCAAGTTCACCAATCTATGAGATGATCTCCAATTAATAGGTAAATATTTTTTTTGAAGAACCTAACTGTAAAACTGCACACTTCCTTTCCTCATTTTGGCATTGCGTGTTGAGTGAATGAACTCAACGCCGTTCTTTGCCTTCTTACCAAAGCGACGAAACAAATTATAATACATATATTTCATTTTCCCGAGTCGGAATCGAACTTACAACCTCTCGCGATAAAAATCACACGCTTGCACTCCTGCGCCACGACAGGCCTCTATAAATTTATTTTTTTAACAAAATAAATCTTAACTGAATAGTTAAAGCAAATCAATATAGAGTAGGTACCTAGCATAAAAAAGAAAGAATAAAATTTACAATATTTTTTTTAAGTTGTATTGATACTGTTCCTCCTCCAGACCTGCTTTCATATTTAATAGTGGAAACCGGTTCTATGTTTTGCCTAGGCTGTTTTTTTAATTGTCATGCATAACACGATAGGCATCCTTTTAGGTAACCTAGACACCTAGACACTCTGTTGGACACGCCTGGCGAGAGACAAACAAACTGACTGACAGCCGATTCTTTAGTAATAGGGCCTCGTTTTACCCTTTACGTACGGAACCCTAAAACATATTATACTTAGGCTTTTTCTCTGCTAATGAATATATCTAATAGAAAAGTTAAGTCAAGTTAATGAAATTACAATAAATTACATTTTACAAATTGCTAGTTCAAAAGACTTCAACGAATTTTAAACGAAGCTGAACCTATGTTGGTAAATATTCTAATTTTGTTAATGACATGTATGTAGGTATGACATAACATCACAACTATATATTTATTTTTTCACAATTAATATAATCTTTACATAAGGAAATGAAATATATTGTCTGCCTGTAATGGTGACGGTTGTGGGTTCGATTCGCATTTTCATTTTCATTTCCTCTGTAACAAGACAAAACGTGACGCTAAACTCTACAATTAATATCTTGAAAATTGGATGGTGTATGGGGAACAGAGTGTCTTAACACTAGGTTTCGCATCCTGCTATATGCGAGCTACAGCATGAAACCTTACATTTTAATAATTAAAAAAATTGAGCATAAATATAATTTGAGGCCTTCGTGGCTTAGCGGCACAAGGTTGTCACTGTAACGCGACGGTTGTGGGTTCGGTGCCCACTCGAGGAACTGACTCGACGATCGACTGTTGTAGAGTAGAGGCTTCTAACACTTTAATACAGAAAAAAAATGCTAATAACCATAAACGTTACCTAAACGGGTCAATAATTCAATAATCTGTTAAGCCTGTCCTAATCTCCATAGATATATTTGTAAATATCCATTTATCCGTAAACACGCCGACTGGATGCTACCGGAAGTGACAGCTATTACAATGTTCATCCTTAAATGGTTCCGATGTTTGTATAATATTTAGTTTTTATACATTTCTTAGTAAATTTAGTGGTATTGGCGGTTCTAGCGACAATTACTTCAAGTATATTGATATTCTGTATAACAACTTTGAATGTAATAGGAATGTTCACTATTAAGAACTTGTTTAATTGTTATCTACTCATTGGAATACACTGTAAAAGAATATTACTTTTCATCAATAATATCTGTAGAGAAACGAGTGTCTTATCACTAGCTTATTTCTACTTATCTTGATGCATGCCGGAGACGTGTGGAGCTACAAATAAACCCATACCCAAGTTAAAAATTGCTTAATTCAAGCACTAGTAACCTGCTTGCCCGCTTCGCACAATTGAATTATTGGGTAATTCTCTTAATTATTTATTGTAGTAGCGGGATCGAGCTTTAGATCGGGCTTTGTATTTTGATATAAAGTTTCTTTTTTTTAGGTTTAACAGTTTTTAAAATTTAACGCCATAATACGTAACGTAATAAACGTATATAAAGTTATTCATTTTTCATTAAATGAATCCGAGCATACCAAATTTAATATGGCAGGCTTTCTAACATGACACAATTGACAATAGTGAGTTTTCACAAAGCCTAACAGTTTACAGCAGTTGAACAAAGTGTATGGCCGTGGGTCTAATCTAATAACGCCCTCTGCTCTCTGCCCTCTGCCCTCCGCCCTCTGCTCTCCCTTCGGGAAACATCAGGTGTGAATGAGGGAAAGATTATTGCGCGAGTTGAGCTTAAAGACCTTTTGTATGAGTGTTAAATTAGTACTGACACCTATTAAAATTGGTAGTTATGTCGTCGTTATGCAATATATTTAGATATATATTTAAAAGATTTTTTAACTTAAATAAACTAAGATTTCGTCAAATGGTATGTTAAAAATGTTATTTTTAACTTCTACATAGGTATGGGTTAGAAATAGAAGGACTTGGGCCTGGTTAGGCCCAAAAATAGAAAGTCAGATTAGTCTGGTGCCCAACACAAAATTTTTACGAAGAAAAAATTCAACTTGCGTTTTTGAGCAAAAAGATAAGTTCATAGAATTTCAGCCTAGCAACGTTTCAGATATTTTACTCTTAAGAAAAACACATTTTATGTTTATGCAAATATACATTTCTGTCTTGTTTGCTCACAGCGCGTTTTTATAAACCAAACATTACAATCTGTCTAACGAGGCCGAGAAAATTATAAGTATTTTTCCTAAGCGAGATTGAACCCACAACTAATACACTCACGTCAATGGGTTTTTCTAATATCCTACAGTGGTTATTTTATAACTAAAAAGATATTATAATTTAATATTACAAAGATGTCTATTATATTTTGTTTTACATTTAGATAATATAATTTTTAAACTTAAACATCGTTTTAAAATCTCTAATTAATTACACAAATTAAGCTATTTTATAACAGGCTTTGCCCGCTGAGGCGAGTTTGGGGTGACACCTCACCACAGTATCGCGTACACCGTGTATGCCGATAGGGGGACAAATGCCTAGGAGTTTTAAAAGGGGATGACAATCGGCCACGTCCACGTCTCTATTGGAAGGGGCGTTTTAAATCTGTGTAAAATCATGGTAATTAATTATTTTGTGTGAGTTTGATAAAAATAGCGACAATTTAATATACCTAAATATATTTTTTTCTTATTTCTTATAAAATACATTATCTACAGTGTTAGTCAGTGTAACGAACGGGGGATTGGAAGGGGGGGAACTCGGGGGATCAATTATTTAATACTTTCGCTTTGAGTTTTATTGGTTGAATACACTAATCTCAAGAATTACTTGGTTTCAAGAAAAAATGTTTGTGCTGGATAGTCCATTTATAGTGGAAGACTAAATGCTATTGCAACATATACAATTGTACATATGTCTCGCTTTTCAATATATATAATTACTGAGTGACTGATCATATTGTAATTGTAGTAAATTAGCAAAATTTTTACGAGAACGGGAAGAAAAAAGTGATATTACCATTTATAGTCCACGCAAACAAAATCACGGGCTACGTCTTGTTTTAAATAAATAGCTTGTCAATACTCGGTGTTAAGTTCCACCACTCAACACGCAATATATCGAAAATGGACGGTGCCTAAGAGTGTCTTACCGGAGAACTTACTTAACGGAGTGTCTTAACACTAAATATCCTCTGTTTACCCTGTTATATGCGGGATACAGCGTGAAGCTATAAAAATAAAGCTTGTCTATATTAATAGTAAATAACCTACATGCCACCCCACTGCCGGTGCCGTCGTGTAAATATTTGCCCCTTATAATTGCTCTGCGGTTCGACTCCCGGGAGTAAACATATCGAGATGGAAGTAATCCGTCAAATCGACAATCATCGTTGTTAGAATTGCAAATTGTGTCAAGCGATCATTTTCTATTGTTAATGGGAATAGTAATTTAGTGAGTAGTGTAGTGGACAGATGTGGTTAACAAGTTAACATTTAAAAAATGTTGTTCCATATTTAGAACTCGTGGCGTAGGTTCCCACTGCCTATCCTGCTATGTGTAGGATACAGTTTTACCATAAAATGAAACAGAACTGTGGTCGTAGAAGGTTGTAAGTTTATATACCTAGTAGGTACCTACGAGTATCTATAAAATGTAATAAATATATGAAGATTATTTTAATCCGGCGAATTTGAATTGAAATCGAGATTGAATTTGAATTCCGCCAGATTCCATGGCACTATTTAAATATAATAGCATATTGTAATTAAAAAAATATTTTTTCGTATTGAATTTACGCCTACACCCGTCTCGCCTTCAATGAGGCCACTTACACCGCCACGTAAACTAAAAACATAAAAATATATCATGAGAAGTCGGTTAATAATACTTTATATACTTTTTTATCTTGGCATTTTTCTTTTTTAAAAAATTAATAAACTTAACCTATGGCTTCAAATCTTTGGTTACCTATATACCTATATAAAATCGAATGGTCACTCACTCATCACGAAATCTCAGAAACTACATGTGCTACTAAGAAACTACTAGGAATCTCAAATTTTGCATAGGAATTATTTATAGGACGTAGGTGCTCGCTAAGGTGGGAATTTGCAATATTCGACTCCTCAGGAGTTGTTTTTGGGGTTGAAAGTTTATATGAAACTTCGTTACTACAAATGCTAGGAGTCTCAAATTTTGCATGGACGTCACTTATAGGACGTAGGTACTCATGAACAAAGACAGAAATTAATAATAACGTAGTTTACGCAGGCGAAGCCGCGCGCGGGCCGCTAGTATATCAATAAGTATAATATAATATTACCAAATAACAATTTATAGATTCTTAGCAGTCGTACCAGCTTCCGTAACCAAAGGCTCCTCACTTAGCTTGGTAATAACTAATATTTCCCCGCAGAAATCGAATCCACACCCTTCAACATAACATTTACCCTTTATTTTTCGATTTAATCCATACAATTAATAGGCAATTTAACCAATCAATCGCTCGTGTGAACTTCAATTACTTTGCCAAAGAGTAATTGGTTCGTATAAATGTGCCATACTTTACATGAAATAGTTGGTACGTGGCTAGCACAAATGCAAAGAGAGAAAAAAATGTTAAGTTTATATTTTAAGTCCCCTAATAGTCTATTAAACGAGCCTAATAATTCCTTATTGAAATTTATTTATTTTCTCTTTGTTAGTGGAAATGAAAATCTAAAATAGATTAAAAGGGAGTTCGTTCCGCCTAAGCAGTACCCGCTCATTTTTCTGTCGCAGTGGAAATCACAGGCTTTAAATAAAACATATAGCTAACATTACATACAAAAGTCTTATGTTTCCGAGTGACTGACAGACAAGGAACATACACTCTAAACTACTGCCTACAGACATCTGAAATTTGTAAATTCTTAATCTTCCAGGTCAATAGGAGACAGGTTTCCTTTTACGATAAAAACTAATCGTATATTTTGATAACGTTGTTGACTAAGGAGTTTAATATTTTATGTGTTTTAAGGGACCGTAGTAGACGTTTATTTTGATATTACTTTCATTTTAATACTACTTCCAAAATTTCTTGACAAAATTAGTCTTAACAGACAGAGGACATAAAAAATATCTGTATTTTCTTTTAAGTTACGGCACCATAAAAATGTAACGTTTACATATACCTATTACACATACCTTGGCAACGTTTAGCTCAGTTAATGATATTTTGAATTATAAAAAAAGCTTTTTTTTTACCTTTGTTTATTTATACAACCTTGAACTTTAATACCTTTTAATTCATTCCACCCTATGGAAAATAAGCCATAAGAATGAGAAACCAGGTGCATTTGATACAGCACTACTCGTGTGCACAAAGAGGTGTGTCGGGGTTCTTTTACCACTCATTATGTAGTTTGACGGTTAACGGAGCTTTTTCATTTAATTGAATTTTAGTATTAATAATTGTACTAGAGAACTTATTGTTTTGATTTAAACATTGAATTGTTTGTAATGAAAATATTTTTGATTTCAATATTGTTGGAGCTTTTAAGTACACTTTTATGAGCTTAAAAACGTACCATGTTAAATATATTTTAAAGGTGTTGTTGAGTCGAAAGGGCCAAGTTCTTTTGTTTGTTTAATTTTGATATAAAATCGTCGTAATGCAGAAATAGTTTGTTGGTACTTGTAGTATTTTTAAAAGTTTAATGAATGCTACTAGGTACAAATGTACCTATTATTATTACCAATAAAAACTTTTTTTAGACAATATCTAGTAATATATCATTTTCCTTAATTTTTAACAATCTTAAGTATGTATATTTCAAATTCAAATTACCTAATAGTTACCTAACGTAGTTTCACATCCGGTCTCTGCATACTTTGTCTTCTCACTATAGGTATACCTTCTGTTTCACTCAGTTCCACAATATCCTGGAATAAATTTCTTATGGAGCTTAGTTTAGTCGCTTGTTTCATTTTCATATTTCTCTTCAAGGCCAATAAAGAACTTATAGTCACTTTATTCCATTCAATGCGAGCAACTGTTGAGTTTCTTGTTGTCAGCTTCATGTGTGGAATACTTAGAATAATAAAAGAATAGTGCCTCAAATTGAAATTTAGTTTAGAAAGTTACAAAGATTGCCTCCTAGTTAGACATATTGAAACATAGTTAGACCTAGTTTTAGACATATTGAATGTATTCCAACGCCGCGCTTTTCCTTAACTAAGTGAACCCACCTCTGCAATAACGAATACTCGTATACGATGTATATAGATATATCGACCACTGCGCCATAAAGGTGTCAATCTAATTTTTAGGACTTTCTACCTTATCAACCCTCCCATTATCTCATCGCGTTGACATCAGCTTACTGTACAAAGCTTATCTTAGTCAATATCATAATTACACCTATCTAAAGATCTTCAGTCACTGATAGCATCTGGCTCTTCAATGATTGCAGATTACGCACATACTACTTAAGACTTCGTCATGTAAAAATCTACTTTAAGTTGTTAGAGTTAGAGTACAAAATTGAACGTGAAACTAACTAATCTACTTATTCAAAAAGTACTCGGCCCAAGTACACTAAGGGTTAAAGATATAAGTGATATTTAAATTTATTAAAGAAGTAGCTGGTTGACGCTGTAGTGGTGCAGAGGTGCAAAGTGCGATTGTAAACGCCTCGGTTGTGGATTCGATTCCCACTTAAGATATAAAATATTTAAAAAATTTGAAAGGTGCTTAATGGGAACGGAGTGTTGTAACAGTATGTTTCAAGGTTCTGCCCATCATGTATGTGCAGGATACATCGTAGAGCTAGAGAGTAGTAGCTTAAGTTTGTCGTGGGCAAGCTATTTACATTCCGTTCCCCACTTTCCGCCAAATTCTGGAGGCATTGCGTGTTGAGTAGCGGAACTCAACGCTGAGCTTTTACCTTGGTACCAGAGCGAAAAAATGAAAATATAAATAAATAATAATTCATTCCCTGGAGTGGGGATTGAACCCACAACTGTTACGTTACAGTTACATCCTTGTGTTCATGGGCCACGACGGTCTTATAAAAAACATATGTACGTTCGGCTTATTATATTTAAAGTTCGAATTCAACTTTTAATGATTTAAATGTTTTTTTATTTTCTTTATTAATTATCATATTTAAACTTTATATTTTTTTAACTAATCAAATAATATATTATTTAAATTATTATTTAAAATATCCTTTGATAAAAAGTATAAAAAATCAACATTTTAAAATACATATTTCCAACGATCTCCCCATACAAATGACAAAGCTGCACTCAATACGAGTTGTGATAGAGCATTATGAGTTATGACGTCTGTCGCCTCGAGACGTCATTACCAGAGATCATTAGCGGCGACGCGCCCCCCACTTTAGGTACCTACTGTGCTTACTATACTGTATATTAGGAGAAATATTACTAATATTATAAATGTGAAAATTTGTGAGGATGGATGTTTGTTCTACTTCTCCGTCTTCCTCCTGGCATTAATCCCGGCTATTGCCAGGGTCTGCCTTCTTGCACGATCTTTTGCGTCCTTTGTGGTTAGACCATTGGCTCTCATGTCCTGCATCACGACATACAACCAGCTGTTTGTTCTACTATCAGGCAAAAACTAACTAACTAAACAGATTTAGATAAAACTTCAAAATAATGTAGTGTATCAGTATACCTTATAGATTACAATTTATAGTTTGGTATAATATAACTAGGAATAAAAAATTAAATTTTCCGGGCGAGTAGGGAACACTTAAATACCCTGCAAATATCACTAATTGCATCTCTTTCTAACGCTACACATTATCTATCACTGTCTCTCTCTAAATACTGTAATCCGGATTTGCCGTTTATTTTGTGTCATGGCGGTGAAGTTTGTATTGTAGTAATAAAAATGAACTTACTTTGATGGGGTTTTAGTTATGAAGCAATTTATTTGTCGTTAGTCATCTTAATATTTAGTAAAATATCTAATTATTTTCTTATATATTATTTTCATAAAGTAGCATTTTATAGGTAAGTAATGTATTTCACATATCGCTCATTTGGCCCTACAGCGTGTTGTAGGTACTTTTTGAAATATTACAGGAGTAATAAAAGTGAGGTTGAAGTTTAGGTTTTTAATGTTTTTATCATCAACTTGTCCTTCTGAGTTCCTATCTATTCTATATCTCGGTAAGAAGTCCTCTAGTATGGAAGCAGGAGTTCTCTAGTATGGAAAACCAAGATACAATAAAGACTGAAGAATGTACAAAATAAAGTGAAATATTATTTAATAATAGATATCAAAAAGCCCTTTCTATTTTCAGACATTACAAAACAGACATAGCAAATCAGTGAATAAACTATCTAAATTTTAAATACGACATTTGAAATTACTACCAATTTCTACAGTAAATCCGAATTTCAACAGACCACTCAATCAAAAAATATATAACTACGTATTACAATCAAGAACACTTCAAATAATCGCCCAAAATCTATAATTACAACAATAACAAGTAAAAATAATCTTACTTTCATACTTCCCGCTAAATTGTTCCGTTTAACCGTTATTACGAATAACCAAAATGAATTGACCTCTACCCCCAAAGTTAATGTATTAGATATGATTTCAGAATAAAATGGTCGTATTATATAACAAGTGTGGGGGAGACGCAAATTGTTTATTATTATGTTGATGTTTCGATTTTGAGTGTGTTTTCGTGATTGTGTGACATTTGGTGTGATTCATTGGATTTAAGTAGTTAAAAGATTTTACTATGATTTATTATTTATGGATTTGTTTGATTTACCTATTGATTAATGTGACAGCCTCATTATATACAAAATATTATTATATTATATATAAATATCGATAGCAACACTAAAACTAAATATTTTGTCTGTCTTTATTTCTATTTGTCCAGGCTGATCTCCGGAACAGCTGAACTTGTTTTAATGCGACGCTTTTAGGTTCAATCCCTCGGAAAATGACATTTAAAATTAATTTCCCTCTTTTGGTAAAACAGTAAAACTTTTGGTAAAAGTACGAAATGAGAGGAAAATAGACGTTCATACTTTTAAAGAAAAATAAAAAAAAACACCAATTTATGAGTGACTCTCTCTCTCATTCCGCTCGTGATGACAACACCTCAGATTACATGTAAGTGACAGGAGGGTAGTCTGATGGCGGTAATAAGCCTATTGCGGGACACGGAGTGACGTCGAGGGCGGGCGGCCGTTCACGCTTACAATGATTAAGAGATTATAGTTTATTTTTTTGTGTGTTTATATTTAAATGTGTTTAATATGAACTATATTATTGATGTAGTTTTTATGTTTACAATTTTTAATCACATTTCATTGTTTGTTGTTTTTTTTAATTTAAACAAACAGAATATAAAGTTAATAAACAATAGAAATAAAATATTGTACAATCCAATTAAGTTTTTCACATAAAAAATACAGAAAAACTATAAAAGAGCAAGTAAATAAAATAAATAAACATGTTTTGGATTACGCGAGTCCTGCAATGGAGTATGGAGTAAATCCAGTTAATAATCAGTGCAGCGTTTAAAAGACAAATGCACCCTTAACATAATACCATAGTTTATTTAATGAATAAAAGTGAAGACCATCATGGCGCAGTGGAACAGCGTCGTTTTTGTACCTGATGGTAAGTGGTCGCTGCCGCCAACTGACTGTAAAAGTGATAGTTGTAGGTTAGGTTCTACTGTCAGGGAATGAAAGTAATAACTAATCCCGCTCTGGCAAGACAAAACGCGGCATAGAAGGGCACTCCTCTACGTATATAAATAACTATTTTTTATGAGCTTCACATCCAGCTCGAAGAGAATCGAGAAAATCAGAATCGAGTCAGGCAGAAGACGCCGTTACCGCCGTCGGCTTATTGCAAATTTTTCAGGGACAGAGTACTCTTCAATGGCCACACAGTGTCGTTTTTAAAGCCATAATCTCTTGTTAGCAAAAAACTGAGCTTCACTATATTCTTTATTTTAAAGGATATGTAGAGAAAACCTACTGTAAAGATCTCTAATTTCCGTAAAAAATTATGTCCAATTTCCGTAAATTTTTGGAGATTTGTGTTGAATGGCAGAATTCTGCGCTGCGTTTCGTCTTGTTGCCAAAGCGGGGAAATATTTTGATATTCAGTATAATCATCTTACAATTATTAAAATTCCACATCAACTAGATATCCGTCAACAAATAAGGGTTATTATAAGGGACAGTGTTTCCGGCGGAAGTGCGGTTACATTGGTAAATAATTGATAATCGACATAAAATTGACGCACTTCACAGATTAAATATAAAAGCTATTTATTGATTTGATTGACACATTGGGTTTATTGAGTGGCCTTTATTTTGATAATTGAAGTTTTTACGAAATGTACTTTTTTTAGAATAGTCGTTATACACATAATAATAATATTTTTTTATTAATTACACTGTTTAAAAGAAACGCTTACGTTTGTAGCTTTCACTATGATGCTCCTTTCGTGAAGAGGAAATAACAAAAATTGTATTTGATAAATGAGAAACCTCCGTTACATCGAAATTATTAAAGTAATGTAATAAAGCACAGTAAACCGAACTAACTCATAATACTGCATTTTAGTATACATAATTTTTTTTTTATTGTCAACATTTTTAAAGTATTATTCTACACACTTTCGAAAGAAAAATATTTATCTAAATAAACGTATAAAAATTTGAACCCCTAGGAAGCATCCAAGCCATCTTCAAAAGTTCTGACCACTAGGCCCTATATATCAAGCTTTACAATGTATTAATGTTGATTTCAGCCATGTCATATAACTCTGTGTTGTTGCAACGACAATAAGGTAGGTTGAGTTGATAAAGTTGAAAAAACTTCATAGGTTTACATGGGTAGGTACAACAGAGTATTATATACTACCATACCATACACATTTACAGTAAAACACTATACGAACGAGAACTGAAGTCAAATATATTTTCGAAAATCCAAACAACTACTTCCTTAATTAGTAGCGACAGTGGAGTTCGAGTTTGAATACGCATTGAAGGGTCCTTTTCCATTTCATACCATTCAAAACGCAATGCGAACGAATGTTTGCAAACGATTTCTCCACAAAGGCGCCGCGACAAATCGAAAAGGGTACACCCCTACACCCCTATACCCCTACACCCCTCGCAATTTGCTTAAAACAAGCGAGCTTTGTCTCGTAACCGCCACAATACGTCTAGAACTAAAAGTATTATTCTCTCCGCAGGCACTTGTCGAGAATGCAGCCATTTCAATCGACGGCGCGCCCTGAGGGCCCGCGCGAGTCCTCCCCCGAGAGGGCCAAGTCCCCGGACACGCCGACGGCCCCGACCGCACCTGTGCTGAACTTCTCCATAGCGCGTTTGATGGAACCTGACAGAAAGAAGTCCGTCAGCCCTGAACTTCCTCCTCCACCAGGCTTCCTATCCTACGGTGCGCAACTTCTCGATTCCGCATTTAAGCAGTACATACCAGCTGCGAGGCGGCAACTTGTATCTCATTATCCATTACTTTATTACGGCCCAGACCTGGTCTCATTAACTTACGCACACCAGCTACACTTGCCTAGACCTCCACCAGTGCAGTCTCCAGTTCAACGACCTCCAAGTCCTCGGGCCCCAGCAGCAGACCATGCGGTATCATCTACTACGGGCCCTACTCCTTCCCCCGCAAAAAACAAAAGTTTCGCTTGTGGTGATTGTGGTAAGGTGTTCAATGCTCATTACAATTTGACACGGCACATGCCCGTTCATACTGGAGCTCGACCGTTTGTTTGCAAAATTTGTGGCAAGGGTTTTCGACAAGCTTCCACGTTGTGTCGACACAAGATTATACATACCTCAGAGAAACCTCATAAATGTTTGACTTGCGGGAAGGCATTCAATCGTTCCTCGACTCTTAACACTCACGCAAGAATCCACGCCGGGTATAAACCATTCGTCTGCGAATTCTGTGGAAAAGGATTCCATCAAAAAGGCAATTACAAGAATCACAGATTGACACACAGCGGGGAGAAGGCGTACAAATGTAACATTTGCAATAAAGCGTTCCACCAGATCTACAACCTCACTTTCCACATGCACACTCATAATGAAAGAAAACCCTTTACATGTAGCATATGTGCTAAAGGTTTCTGCAGAAATTTCGATCTCAAGAAACACACAAGGAAGCTTCACATGGGGGCCGGCAGTTCTAACAACGACTCTTCCTTGGACACCCAAGACGAGTCCACCCAGGAGGCGACAACCAGTCCAAGCGAAGAAACCAGCAGAGCTGCTTTCCGACCATTTCTTGGATCCACTTACCCTAGAATCCTAGATCCAGCGCGGATGACGGCCCCAAATACATTCTTCTCTAAGCTCTTGTGACCCGAAAACTATTTTAAAAACTATAGAGAAAATAACGACTAAGCGATTTGAGGATGGATTTGATGGAAATTAGCAAATCACCTATTATTTACTATATGTAATTGTAAAAATCCAAGAAACAATTGGACAGTAGCAAATGTTTATGTAGTTAAATATCTTATGTATATTCTAAGAGCTGCCATTACGAATGTGAGCTGAAGTAGAAAGTTCTCCAATTATTATTAAAAGAGGGTTCATTTAATAAAATTGTAAAATGAAATATTTCTAATTATATAAAACTATGTGTATGATTGTGATAGTAAAATTGTAAATAAAATTCTTGTAAATAGCAATAATTTTATTTTTTAGAAAATCTCAAAATATAAGACAAAGTTATGAAAATTGATAAATATGTAAGTAGGTACGTTACGTGTGAAATCTTATAATATTCCTTGCAATATATAATAATGAATATAGAAATGGTTATATTATATAACTGTTACATCTTTTAATGAACTTAATATTTTTTTATTTAGCTCTAAAAGCTAAATAATTTTATAGAAAAATAATAAGAAATCATGTATTTCATTCATAAAAGAAAACAATTGAAATTCCGACGCGATAGAAAATAATCCAAAATAGTTTAAGAAATTATATATAGAAATTAAATATACATAGATATTGTAAATGTTTTCTCATAGTTTTAAATATACGTGTACGTATGTATGTTTGTCTGTGCTTCGTGACTATATAGACTATACGAGTAGAGTAGGATGTAACGTCTTGTACATAATGTTCATAGCGCCCGCAATATGAGTGTACCTATTATAATGAGATTATAAACTATTATCGAAATTTATTTGACGTTTTATTTATTAGGTATTTATAATTTCTATAAGCAAATATTATATATTAATATATAGTATATTTTATTATTTTTTTAGATATCGATTATTTTACAAATAAAAAAAGTAAAAGACCTGACCAATTCCTACCTGGAAGAATTAATTATTTTCATTTTCTCACTCAAACAATAGATAAATTAAAATGAGGTGGATATTCACTACTCAATACGCATAAATGTCTGGAAAATTGTACGGAAAATGGGAAAAGGAGTGTCTTGACACTAAGAAGTGCCTTAAAACAACAGTTTCCTCTGCTCCCTTGCAACACGCGGAATGCAACAAAAAATCACAACTTATATCTTTATTTTACCATTCTTTTAAACATAAAATTATTATTTTTACAAACCATAATCAACGTTAAATAAAACACACAAATTAAATACTAAAACCGACCGTTTAAAATATTCCGTTATTAGAACCCCCGATTACCGTCGCAGTGGGTGTTACCGCTCACTGCTTTGTCAATTGAACAGTCAAATTGTAGCCTTGACTCGCCCTTGACTGTGCGCTGAACGAGCCAGTAGTTCTCAATCTTTTTATAAGGCAACTTTTTTTTGTGTATTCCGCATATTGTAGGGTAAACAGAGGGAACCTAAATTTAAGATACTCACTTACCGAGATTCTGTCCAATTTTGTAAAGAGATTTTTTTTTCTTTTTGTACGTAAACCTATTTTGTGAATGTGAAATATATACTAATAATAAAAAATCAATTAAAATTTAGAAGATACATAATGATAACTGATCATTTCCCCGCTCCAATAGACAAAAACGCAGCGTTGAGTTCCACTATTTATCAAGCGGTCTCTCCAAATTTGGCGATGCGTGGGGAACGGAATGCCTTAACACTGGGTTCTTTCTGTCTGAAAAACTGTGATAAACAAATATTACACACACACATAGACAATTGCTTAATAATAAAAAACCAAAAAAATAAATACTAAAATAATTAAAAATGAAAGTTTGACATGAAGCGCCCCCACATACCAAACACGGTAACACGAGAACCAGTAATAATAATATAAATAATAGAGCTCGCTGTGCTTTTGTCACACTCGCGGCACACGTCTCCGCTGGCAGAACAGCTCCTGAGTCAATCTCCGCCTTAATTAAACTACAACAAAGCTTTAACGGACTTTCTGACTTTCAAATGAACAATAGAATGAAAAAAAACAGCATATTTGATTGTGCCAGCAAAATTCCACGGTGCAATGTTGTATTGATTACGAGCTTTTGTACTATAAGTAGAACTTTTTTTAGCTTTAAGCGTATGCCCCGCACATAGCAAGGTAGGCAGAAAGAATCTGGGAACCTAATGTTAGGACACTAGGTTCCCAGTTCCTAGTTCCGACTAGGTTCCGTTGCATTAACAAACTTTTGTTCCCCACTTTCCGTCGTATTCTAGAGGTATTGCGTTGAGTAGCGGAACTCAACGCCGCGCTTTGCCTCCTTGCTAGAACGATAAAAAGAAAGTGTTAAATATTTAATTTCCTCAAGAGAAAATAAAACTTACAACCTGTCGCGCTTATAGTCGCACGACTGGCCCTTATTTCACGATATTTCAAATCTACGTGTTTTGATTCAACATGTGGTGGTCAGAGAGTCTCAATCGAAATAAGGCACCATATTTGCCATTGACAAACGTAGATATTTCTAAACTTCTTGCAAAAATGATATTATTCAATTATGTTGATTGATATTTTATAGCGCACTAATAACTTCTCGTTCAAAAACTATCGAAGTTTGCGCACTGACCAAATATTTGTGCTATTGAAACAAAAAAATAGTGCCTTATAAACCACAAACATAACACGTCGAGCATATTGCTCATGACAATCAGTGGAATAAAAGCAAGAAAGGAGTGGTTTAACAATCAGTCACAATGATGGATCTTTGATCGACTGGAGCAATTTGAAAAGTTATCTTCCGTTACACATCACTTTGTCTATCATACCACACTCGGAACTGCTAAACGGTAAAAGCTGACATGTGTCAGGTCCTTGGGAATAGAAATTTTCCTGAAATTCCTACGAAAACGGAAAACAGAGTTACGTTTTGTGGTCCGAGCAAACATCATATCAGAGAGTCATTAAATAGAATAGTATTAAAAACATTACAAATCGCAACTTCTAAGCAATTCCTTTTCAGTTTATCAACAAACTAGCGATCTCACTTCTGGCATAAAACCATACGCCACCGCAGTAGGTACAATAGAAAAAAAAATAAAAAAAAAAAACAATAAAAAACTCAATTACTTAGGCAGAAATACCGCGGGCTGTAGCCGTCAAAACAATAAATACTATTCATTTGACGAAGGGCGGTTATGAGGAGCATATTGCGCCCCTCGCCCTTACGAGCCCTCTGCCGGGCGCGAGGCGGGGCACAATGAAACGATTCTGCGATCTCTTAACACGCACCACAGACTAATTTACTAATGTTATACGTTTAATACCTATTTACATTAAATTTTGATGTGATGTCTTTATAAAAAAGGATATACCTAGCAACGCAAAGATAACCATTTGGAAGGCTAAGGAAGTGTCAAATTTTGAAAAGGTATAAATTATAATTATTTATAAAGAAAAATATTATTATGAAAAAAAATATTAAGATGATACAAAGCACTTACAATCAGACGTCTTTGTCAAATATACTTATATCTTTATTAAAATATCACCTTTTGAGCACAACTTAGATATAACTTTTCAGCTATAAATTAAATCAGCTTCATACTGTATCCCGCATACAGCAGGGTAGGCAGAACCAGGGCACAACAGCAGGGAACCTAGTGTTAAGACACTCCGTTCAGTTCTCGGCATTGTGTGTTGAGACTCGACACCAAAGCGAAGAAATAAAAATATAAATTTAAATAAATATTTAATTTCCTCGATCGAACCCACACACACAACACACACAACCCTCGATCGAGTTTACAGTCGCGCTTTGTACCCCTGCGCCACGATTGGCCTCTTCTTTTATAACTTTTCTTAAATTTCTTTATTAAATGTCGATTCTCATAAAGGGCTGATATCTCCGGCGTTACCTATACACTATAATATAAGTAAATCTATTTCAGATAATTTACTGGAAAATCAATACTTTTAAACCTAACCGAATTCAATAAAAGGTCACGAAGTTTTTTACTATCCATATATTATAAATTATATGTACATTTTTACTTAACATACATTTTTTTAATGTTAAAATTAATAAATAGCAGCTTTTTTTAAATAAAAAAAATATCACATCTGATCGTCAATGATTCTTTGCCACGATTACGATTTTCCAGTGGCGTGAACGTTTTGCGTTACCTATCTATGATGTTTATTGATATTTTTCAAACGATTATGACAGATCAATTAATTATTATCAATTAATATGTATTTTAGGTTGGCTAAAGTAAACTTAAGTTCGTGGGACCGTAGACCTCAATATTTGATATTAATTGCGCTCGAGACCTTCACACGATCTCGAGACAAATAGTCTTGACAGACGGACAGACGGACAACAGAGTGATCGGTTCGGTTCTTTATTTATAGCGCTTCGAGCGTGCCAGTTGAGCACTAATCACTTCGCCAATGTCTTGTTAAAACATAGTGATTCTATAGGGATTTCGATTTTTACCTTTTCATTTTATTTGACATTTGACATGAAACTTATGGCCGAGTTGTGGCGTACCACCACAGCCTGCGTCGCTAGCGACGTCTGACTGTAAGCACGACGATTGTAAATTCGACTCCCATTCGAGGGAATTAATTACTTTCACTTCCTCCGTCTGCTAGCTAGACAAAAAGTAGCATTCAACCCGCAATTTTTCGAAAAATGGTACGGAAAGTAGTAAACAGTGTGTGCTATATGCAAGAAAAAAAAAATTGCTTATTATTGACCTCAATTCTAGACTTTTACCAACTAAACGATTGTGTAGTTTAAATTGTTTTATACAAAAACAACCCTCTTGTCGATAGTAATATCATACACGGCCGTAAGTCCACTCGAGTGCAGTTAACACAATGTTTATTGCATCATTATTAATATACAGGCACTGGGGTCGTTATTAACTGAGGGTATGTTTTAATACAAATTACTTTATTACTTGTTTGTACTTGAGCCTTCATTTAGTTTTATTGATAGATTTTTTGTTTATAAATCGTAAGTGGGTTTTGTTTTTTATTTTAAAGGTAATTTTTAGTTTATTTTGTGGTAATTTAATGTTGAGAAATTGAATATTTAATTTCCATAGCGTTTGAATGTATATACGACGGTTGTGTGTTCAATTCATTCGAAGGAATAAATTATTTACATTTATTTGTATTTCGCAAGAAAGCAAAACGCGGTGTTGAGTTCCGCAAATCGATAAGCAATGTTTGGAAAAAATGCAAGATACAAAAATACAAATAAAATCATCTTATTATTATTGATTTCCATCAACAATCGAAGAGCGGAAATTGGGCTCTCTATTATATAAAGGCACTACGCCGTACTACTCCTTTATTTCGCCTATAACATACATACATATGTACCTATTGTGTTCTTACATGTGCTGTATCTCACCATATAAAAAGAAATGAAATAATAAAGTTTCCCTAAACTGTTGGAATTGTGCAAAATACAAGTTTTTCTACAAATCTATTAACAATAGTGTAATCCGTCTGTGTGTCACAATACGCGTAAGCCTATTAGTGGTCTGTTTGTTCGAGTCCTGAGGGAGGACGCGCATCACTCGACAATAATTGATCTGGACACGTATAGTTCCATTTGAAATGTTTCAAAATTTCTATAATCAAAGACTTTATTATTTTAATCAATCATTATTGATACAATTTTTCTTGTCAACTATTCGGGTAGTCTAGCTGACTCACGTTCCGAGCACGGCGGCTTAAAATAGTTAAAATAGTTTTAAATGTATTAAATTTGCATATCTTTTCTACTTTTCCTCTGGATTTGTACGCTATTATTTTAACACTGATTTATAAGATTTTTTTTAAGCTTCCCGCTTTAACCCGCAAATGTGAGGCCAGGCAGAGAGTAAGGAGTGTCATACATTCTATTCTCTGCTTTCCCGAAATTCGAATAGTAAATAGGTACTTCGAGTATATATACATACTCGTATAAGAATAGGTTGTTTAGATACCTATATAAGAATCTGTAGGAAGCTCCGGAAACATCGTACAATGCCGCGGATTTACGCGGATTACTCGCTCTACGAATAGACTCAATTCCGGTTTACTAAACAACATGAAGTTTCGTCGTCGCCTTTGATATGCCGTGATTTTATTTTTATCTTTACGTAGAGATGTGTCATGGAACGATGATAGGCTTCAATACACAAGTATTTGTATATAGTAAATATAACCTATTGTATAATATAGGGATTTTCTCCACAGCCTTATAGGGTAGGTATATAAAAGGGAAGGGAGGGGGAATTTCCCTTACTAAAGGGCCTTTAGTAAGGGAAATCATCTACAAAACTTTTTTAGATTTTTTTATAATTGAATATAGAGGAAAGAAATCTCTCTGTTGTATATTTTCTACTATACAGAGATGCAGCTATCCCCATTAAATATACTTATATATTAATTCTACATACAACTAACAAGTGCCGTGATCATATCGAAACTTATGTAGGTGTGAAAAGAATCAAATACCTATCAACCACTCAAGACAATGTACAATAAAACGGAAAAGTTAAAAAAATGAAAAAAATATTCAATAAATAACCATATCCAACAAAAACGTAAAAAAATATTTAATATTTATGTTTCAGAAATTATATATTTTTGTTTAAACGCCAACATTTATCCGCCATTGATCTCAAAACATCTAACATGCGGGTTGACTCTCTTATCTCTTTACTACCAAAGCGATGACAATATTTCTAATTTCCCAGTTTTTATACCCATAACTTCGATATACGAGTATACCTAACGAGGTTCTATCAGACATTCCAGTGCTTCCAGTTCCTGCATCGGACAGGCACTCGCCCCTCGCTATCTGCCTGTACGGTACTGTACGACTCCACACGGCGACGTGACGCGGCCAATTTGCTGGAGTAGCTTCATACATATCTCAGCGTGACACCTCGTGTCGTCAACACTTTTCCTTATTGGAATTTACGTGTGGCTTGGGAATTAGATTTTTTATTTTTGTTTTTTATTTGAGCTTGCCGTAGTGGAGCGTGACTGTAAGCACGACGGTTGTGGATTTGATTCCCATGCGGAGAAATGTTACAAGTTATTTTCATATCCTCGCTCTGGTAAGACATAATGCAGAGTTCAGTTCTGCCAGTTAACAGTCTATGTCTTGAAAACTGTGTAGTGGGGAATGCTAAGATAGTGCTAGTGTATATAGTAGCCCTAATCATTTTATAATAATGTATTTCTTGAAATTTTCAACATGCAACCACCACAAAACATTCCAACTGCGTAACGAAGTTAGATGACGATTAAAACCTATTATGCAGCACAGCCACCTTCGCCGCATGTCCGGAAAAAAAATGATAATGTCATACTCGGAACTCTTAGAACGGAAGCGACTTAAACTTGGGCTTATAAAGTATTATACTAGTCTATTATATAATTACACCCCGTCGGTACGTCTGTTGCATTGTTCGTCTATTTATGTGGGTGTCGGTACAAATCAAATGGTGCAATTCATTGAGAAGTGTTAGAATTTGTGGTATTTTTTGCCATAGGTATATGGATTATCCGAGCATTTTATTGATAGCTTAAATTAATCTCTTACTAATATTGTAGGTATAGTGTATGTTGTAGTTCAGTTGTAAAGTCTGTTTAATATTATGAAATGGTAATAAGTTCAAAGTTGCTCAATAAAATCGCAGTATTTTTATTTAGTTGTATTCATCTCTATATATGTTAGAAGTAAAGATGAACGGAGTCATTAAAAAAAGGGTCTAAATTATATTATTGTGCGTGTCTCCCTACCCCGCTGTTTGCGGGATACAGCGTGAAGCTGAAATAAATATTCATAAAAATATTCAACACTGTTAAATTATTTTTTTATAATTAATTTTATCAATAGATACTGTAGTTCCGTTTTTTCTTACAATTTGTATGAATGAACCGTGAGGCAGTCCAGCTCCATTCAAGCATTACGCGCTTTATGCAATAATCTGCGGTAAATCCTTGCACAATTACTTCCGTTCGGCTCAAGGGCTTGCGGTTCGAATCCGGACTCATTCAATGACAATATTAAGTCTTGGGTTAATATTATCTATGATATTTTATTTTTTTATATGGCAGCTTTGTATTATTTTCTATATTATTCGTAGTACATTTAAAATGAATAAAATGAGATCTTGGATTATTGTCAAATATAATTTGTGATGTTTGAAAATGTGACAGGTTTTAGGTTCGATTCCCACTCGAGGACATTTAAGTACCTATCTCCCTGTGACGAACTGAAGTACACGAAGTACTGAAAAGCGATAAAATATTCCAAAAATTGTTTCAAAAAATATATACATATTCGAATACCAAACTATACGAGTGCACCATTAACCCGGTTAAAATAGTTTCATTCTATTAAACAAAGATTATTTTGATTGTAATGTAGAAAAAATACAGGAGAATATTTAGCGCCATTACAAGCACTTCTATATCTAAGTAGTTATATAAAAATGTCAGTGATGTCAGTCCTACAGTTACCTACTTTACATGTATTCTATAATTGTGTATATTAATCTTTTTTATTACCGGTCAATTTCCTTCGTGTGTTTTCCATACAACGTGACATTGGCGAAATGAATTGTGCTCAACTGGCACGCTCGAAACGCCATATATCAAGAATTCAATTCAATTCAATTCAGTTACCTACTAAGTAAGTAACAAACAAAAAAAGGTTGTTAAAATGTTGTTAATGATTCAACAACAGCGTTCTTATTACAACTCTCACACTCGAGGCCCTCGAGTGACACAATAACCCCGCCACGTTCAAGACGCCGACATCTGTCTCAAGTGCTTAATACCTTGAAGGATATTTATTTTGGTGGTGTTTTTGATAAATTATATTATTCAATTAGGTCTAACTAGCTTTTAATATTTAAGTATTTGCTGTTAATTTCGAATTTAGACAAAATAACCTATCGTTGCTTATTGGATAATGAATAGATTTCACGATATTTGGATTTTCACACGTTTCTTCGCTCAGTCTAGGCTCAGATTAAAAGTTTTATTTAAAACAAGATATTGTTAATTATTTTGCTCTAGTAACAAGACAAAATGTGGCAATGACACGTAAACGTGACACGCAATGTCTCAAAAATTTCGTGGTGGGTTCCCTCTGCATACCGGACATTTGCAGGATACTGCGGGAAGCAAACAAGCAATGAAAGTCGATGCAATATTAAATAGGTTTAAAATTTTAAAGTTGTTATTTCCAAACTTATAATAAAGAAGATAGAGTTACAATACCAAAATCCGTATAATCCGTGCACCCTTTAACAGACATATGTCTTAACCGGTCGTAGCAAACATATTATAATTACTCGCAAATATTAAATATTGGCTCAAATTAGAGGGGCCGCGTCCCGCCGGGAGGCGCGCATATGTCGCTACTGTTTACTTCATTATTTTGCGTATTGTAGAGTTATTTTATGCTAAATTGATATTGCAATATTTTTTTTTAAATTCGCGGTGTATCCCGCAGGTAGCAAGATACGCGGGAACCTAGCGTTAAGACTCTCCGTTCCTGACGTATCTACGGAACTCAACGTCGCACTTTATCTTGTTACTAAAGCAAGGGAATGGAAATAATTCATACCCCTGAATGATAATCGAACTCACGACTACCGTTCGTACGTCAACGTTTATAATGAGAACCCCCGCTGCGATAAGACGTGTTTATACGAAAAAAATAATAATAGAAGTGGATAAGTAAGTACCAACTTGATAAGTAGATATTTGTATGAATTATCAAAAACAAATTATAAAACAAAAGTAAAACTAAACTATATGTAATTTAGAATTTAATCGAACGTGTTATCAATACTCGTTTGAAGTTATTGGTGAAGTCTCATTACAAGTTTCTCATGGTTTGTAACAAAAGTAATTTCCGTCACGCGCCGCCCGCCGCCCTCCCAAACGCCCTCCCTAGCACCCTCGCCTCTTCTCGCCTTAACACTTTATACAGGTAATTTAAAAATGTTAACCACGTGATTGGGTGCAAGCAGCACAGCGTGCCACTGTAAGCGTGACGGTTGTGAGTTCGATTCGCACTCGGGGGAGTTATTTTTATTTGTTTACTCTGAAAAAAGTGCAGGGTTAATCTCTATACGCAATGTTTCGTAAATTGGGCGGAAGATGCGTAGCGTTAAGACACTCCGTTCTCCATGCACAGCCAAATTTTCACAGTATATATTAGGTATGTATCTACCTCATGAAAGAAAAAGGGATAAAAAAAAGCAATAATTAAAAAACTTACACAAAAAAATACCGGATATTAAATAATAAATAGTGATTTTCTCCTCCATTAACTCGAAGCCCCTACGAGGGCATCGGAGGGCAATACTCTAAGTAACCGAATGTTTCGATCAAACCGACCGTTCTCTACACTGTATCCTGTGCTCATCCACAAATTACATTAGAAACCCCACAAAAGGATATTGAGCCTTATTTTCTACGTGATAGAGTATATAATAGATTGTGAAAATTTCGAGTGGGAATGCGGGCGGGAGTTGAACCCGTAATAGGTTATTAAAACATTGAGCTAAGTCCTCAGTTTATTGGTGCTCGTTGAGTTCGTGATTGCAGTTACTGGGAAATTTCATTAGCTTTTGTTTAGACTGTCTTGTATGTAGGAGGAGGAGGAGGAAGGAGGTAGGGTTGGTGCGAAGGTGAGCTTCACGTTGATAAAGGAAAACTTGTAGTTTATTAGTTACTTATTAAAATTTTGTTAAGTTTTACTTACGTAAGTACGTAACGTAGCTATACGTTATTATTAAATTAGATAAAATTAAATATAAAGAGCATTTTTTTTTATTATTTAAAATTAGATTACTTATTTATTATATAATTTATATTATTCTTATATTATTAATTTTATAATAAATACTATACCTTGTTTCTTTTAGCTTCACGCTATATCCCGCACATAGCAGGATAGGCAGAATCTGGGAACCTAATGTTAAGGCATGTGGTACTCTATTCCCATTAAGACACTTGCGTTCCCCACTTTCCACAGAATTCTAAAGGCATTGCGTGTTCAGTAGCGGAACTCAACGCGGCGCTTTGTCTCATTACCAGAGCGGGAAAATGAAAATATTAAATATTTAATTTTCTCGAGTGGGAATCGAACCTACAACGTCTCTGGTTTACAGACCTCTTACAACTGGCCTCAATATTTAACTTAAACGAAATATTATCTGTTTTCTTACATAATATCAAACATTAATTTACAAAATATAATATCTATAGATACTAATTACATATGAAAAAAAAGGTAGTAGCTTCATCGCGGACACGCGGCCGGCACGCACCGCGCGCACTCCCGCTGCACGCTACCAACACTATCTAGATATACACTAATTATTACGTTTATTGCTTTTTACAGGCAATTGAGGAACCTATTTTTTACTAAGGAAGGAACCGACGACAGGTTGTGTATTCCCCACTCGAGGAAATAAAATATTTAATTTCATTTCTTCGCTCTGGTGACAAGGCAGCGATGACTTCCTCTTCTCAACACACAACGCCTTCAGTATTCGGCGGAAAGTGGAGAGCAGATGCTTAACGTTAGTGAGAAGCGATGAGTTTTAATCTACCGTGATTTTGGCTTAGTTAGTTAAATGTGATTGTTTTAAGTTCTTAAAGCACTCGTGCACTAATATAGTTTGTATTATGTAGTTTAGTAATTAAACTACAACAAATAAAGGAAATCTATTTTGTTAATTATTTTCTACAAAAGTCAATGGAAAGTTGTGGAAAGATTCAAAATAAGATGAGGAAGTAAATAAAGTTTGATCAGGTTCGATCCCGCGATCCCGCAGAAACGATTACACTCAGCAAATATTTGCGATACGCCGCCCGCGCCCTCACGCCCTCTGCCGCCCGCCCTACACCTCACTGTATTTCTGTATATTTATGGTAAGTTTAGTTAAATATGTCTTTCTTAACATTACTTTTAATTATTTATCAATTAAATGTTAATAATTATTATAAATGTTATTTGTACTATTTTTGTATTTTCGAATTGTATTTTTGTGATTTTTTCTGTCTTTTCGCACTTTGAATTTAAAGATTCTAAGTGTGATGGTTAATTATAAACTTTAAATATACCTAAGGAACTATTTTTATTAATCTTTATTTTATATGAAAGCTATCATACAAAATTTTCTTTTTATGCCGACTGCTAAGAACATAACCCTCTTATGTTTCTCGCGTATACCTATCTTGTGTATGTGTACGTATGCAATATCTATTCTTTATTACCTCATATCTCCAGAACCACTGAACTGATGTAAATATATGAGGTATAGTTTGATTCACCTTATCAATTCAAGTGTTCTTAGATAGATTGCTACGCCATTGAACTTAGTGAAAAAAAAAATTTTTTTTCGAATACCACAATATGGCTAGCAATTTCAAGAGCTTGATTTCAAAACGGTATGTCATGATTATCATTACCGCAACATTAAAAAAATAATACAATGAGAAAGTTGAAAAATATAGACTTTGCTGTTTCACTTTCTAAAACCGGACCCAATGCGACGTGACCGACGAATGCCCATTTTTCACGCAAAGCGCCTGTACTATTCATATGAGTAATGTCACAATTTTATTTTTATTATAATAAAGCGTTCTTTTGTAACAAGTTAGTGTCCTGAGTGCAACGTAATTTCATTTTATGTCCTTAAATACTGCTAAAAACCCAACACCCATTAGCCAGAATGGAAATAACAACACAAATGTACTTACATGTTGTTGCCACTCACCGGATGACTGGAACCGAACCGAACTCTTCCTGAACCATGCACGCGTATCATGTTATTTATTACATTACATATTATGTTCAAATCCTCACGACATTAACCTTCAAGGAAATAATAAATAATAGCAAAATTTTTTGATTCATAATGCTAATGAATGAACTTACTAGTAAAAATGATTTTCACACTTATTACACATTTTAAATGAAACTATTTAACCGTATTAATCGCGTATATTTAGTTTTATACATTTTTGGAAACCCGACGCGACGTTTCGAATACTTTGCAGTAATACGTGGTCGCGGATAGACTGACGTGGCATTCATCTGTCAGTTGACATAATTATTATATTAAACTACCGCCAAAGATTTCTTAATTGCTTCGGGTACTGCCCTGGATTCCTGCAAAATGAGCTGACTGTATCTTGTCTCTGGTTTGGTGGGTTAGAGACTTTAAAGATTTTATGAGGTGGTAAAGGTGGTAGAGAGTTTCCAGCCGTCCTCTCTATTGAAATTACGATGTTTTTGTATTTCAATAGTCTCGCGGACAATTCTAGGAATATATATATTTTCCTTAGCGCGTATTTGGGGTTTATCAAACCTTACATACTGGCTGGCTTTATCCACAGTGAGCTCATACATAGCTGACTTCGATACAGCCGAGGTTTTTGTTTTTTTAAATATATTTTTTTATTTTACTAACAGAACTCAACACTGCCATCCTCGTTCTGTTATGAAGACAGAGATATGAAAATGATTCCCTCAAGTAAGACACGAACCCACAATCTTCGCCTTTACATTCAAACACTGAATGGAAAAAAGTACACTATTCTCTGACTCATATAATGCCTAATGCAGAAAAAAAAATATTACAATATTTTTATTATGAGACATCGCATTTAAGGAAATCGATAGGAAGCACCTGACAGATTCTTTATTCTTCACATTCCGATTTTGATATGGGAATTTATCATTTATCGCAATTTATGTACCTACTAGGAACCAGTTAAACTTCTGTTTGTTGGTACTAGTGTACAAATGGTAGGTGCAAGCCTTGTTGTAAACGCGATGGTTGTGGGTTCAATTCTCACTATAGGGAATTTAATTATTTAATATTTTCATTTCCTCGCTCTAATAATGATCAAAACACGGTTTTGAGTTCTGCAACTTATACCCGATATACAAAGTCTGCAAATTCAGCGGAAAATGCCTAATGCCTAATAGGTAAGGCCTACCTACTAGGTACATAAATCTCCAAGTAATCACAATTTAATAATCTAAGGATATTAAGAATTTTATAGTAGAGATGTTTTAGAATATTTATTTTATTTTTTAGGTACCTTTAGCCCAAAAAATAAATGCAAGATTATAATATAGCTATATATAACTCACCATAAACTTGAATAACCTAGACCGTAGACCGCAGTAGTGAAGCTTACAAGGTTTTTGAATATAATTGGTCACTGCCACTACAGTATTAAAAGCTATTACGATTGCTATACAAAAAGCTCAAAGGCGTTTTAAATAATCATTCTTTTATAAGTATAATACTTATTTGTATACGAGGCCGTCGTGGCGCAAGAAACAAGCGGGCGATCATAAACGACAGGTTGTGGGTTCGATCTCTACTCGGGAGTATATAATATTTAACCAAGCAAAACCTCACGAATTCAGTGGTAAATAACCAGTGTCTTAACACTAGGTTCCCAGTTTCCCTCTGCCTACCCTGGTATGTGTGTGTCATGTGTGTGAAAAAATATATTTTCTTAACAACAAATGTTATAAGACATACCTACCTACTTAAAAACTAAGCAAACCGTAGAGCCCCTTTCCACATGACTTGGTATCAGCAATAAAGGAGATATAAAATACTGAAGTAAGAATCAATAAAGCTCTATATTTCAGATCGCTGAGCTTTTACGAATACATGGAAATACATAAACAAAGTTTCAATGTGTACTGAGTCAAAAGGGCGGCCCTTAAATTATTCAGCATCGAGCAACACTGAGTATTCTATACCTCTCTCGCTCGCTCCCACGGTTTACGTATATTGCCATCTCTATTTCTTTTCTACAGTAGGTATTGCGCTTTAACCGCCACATATGGTGGTCTCGCTCTGTCGTAAGGTGGTGGTATCGATGCATCTCACTCGCTCTCATTAGGTTAGTCCAGTCGTGTTTGCACGACGCTTGCCAGTCGCGTTTTGTTTTGTGTAACATGTACAGAGTAGTGCGTGAATGTAGAGCTAACCTTAAACGATTTTATTAATATTATGATGCACATGATTGCAAAGTTACAGAAGTGAATGTTTATTTCCGTAACCAGACACGCGTCAGTGTGTCCAGCCAAATAAAAAGCTGAAAACCCGCAATGTGTATTTTACACGAACCATTTCAAGCTACTTTAAGCCTTTCATAACTTGTAAGCCAATTAGTCAACAAGCACGAAATTTGGCATATTTGTTAACGTAACTACTTATGTATATAAAATTTCAACAATTTAACTCAAACAGCAATTGACATATTAAAGTTTAAAACTCGACTTATTAAAGTTTTGACTGGCTCACTCACTCATTAAACACTTAACTCACTAAGATACACTAACCTCCCTGCTCAGGGTATAGGTACTATTATCTCTACATATTTAGAGGAAAACATTTGGAAACTAATAATTATTTATAATTACTATCAAGAAAGTTAAAAATAAATAAATATGAAAGTTAGAGAACGTAGAATGAAGTCTATAAATACAAAACTAAAAATACACACAAAAATAAAAATAACAGATGCTTAAAAACTTCAAAATCACCAGAAAATATAGAAATACAACAATATTTAAATGTAAGTAGGTAAATATATTTTGGTATATTTTCCAGTAATTAATTTGAAATTCAATCCAATTTAGTCACTCATGAATCCAATTTTGTAGGTATGTACCAATTAATATAGGTAAAGAGGTTTTGCGCTAGAACACATGTTTTAGAGCGGATGGATAGTTTTAATTATTTTTAAATCCATACTTAAGAAAGAATACCGTTGAAGAAAATATATCTACTTAAGTACTTTATGTAAGAACGAGGTAGTTTCACCAGATAGAGGTGTTTCTGTGTTCGCCTGGCGGCGGCGCTCATTCTAAAAGCTTTAAATCTCTCTCTTATTAATATAACCATTTAGAAGTAGGTAGGTACATCAAGTGTCAATATGAACTCTACTTAATCATTCCAGCAAACCGCACTCATAGAAACCATCTAACCAAGTATATTATTACAGCACAGTAGGCAAGTACAGTCAGTCACTCAGTCGGCTATACGCTGGAGTGCCGGCGAAGCGAGGGCGTCATGCGAGGGTCGGACGTCGGGATGACGTCGAGAGGGCTTTGATGTCGCTTCAGCTTGTTTGCGTATTAAAGGATTTATTTAATTGAATCGACTTCTTGCGCTTTGTAGTCGCCGCCAGGCCCCGGCTGACTCGCGAGACCTGCCGTCTAGCGACAGGAAGCGTCAAGTGCCCTTTTGTTCATCAATCACTTTGACTTTGACAAGGTTTTTTTTTTTTTATTTTACAGGCGAAGTGCAATTAGAATTAGATGTGGTGTTATTTTTTGTTTTTCTGATGTTTGGTTTAGATATTGATGTTTTTTGTTTGTTAAAAAAATATGAATAGAACTATGAAAATTACGATAAATATTCGAATGTAAGTACCTACCTATATTAATAAAATTAGAAATCTTCATATTAAATAAATATATTTATCTTCAGTATTTTTCTTCAATCTTTTTCAAGCATATTACTAAGGTACCACAGACAAACAAAGATTTTTAATAAAACACAGATTGTTCCAACACTTTCCACCCATTTTAAAGGTTTTGTAAATAAACAGGTATAAATAGATCAAAATGGAAAACCCATAGAAAGATACCTACCTATATAATAAACATAAACATTCACTACAAATCCATTAGATACTACCCAGAACAATTACATAAGGTCGTGTTATACTAACACATAATTAGCACATCCTAACTGTGCCAACGTGACAACGCCCACAAACAGCATCAATTCAATTATGCTAAATACCTACATAAGAGATTAAGCAGGTATTTACCGTAGGTACAGTAAGCTCACTAAAGCTGGATCATTAGTTCACAGAGTAAGTTTAATTAACACCTCGCTATTTCCAGCAGAGGCTTAGAGCTAGAGCGTGACTCCCTTTGAAATGCAAATGGCAGGTGGCAAGTCGTTGTCATTCTTTTGATTATAATAAACGTCGTGATGCAAGTGGTCTCGAACAAGTCCTCCTAGATCCTCCCTTTAATCTACACGGTTTCTAATCGTTGAGTTCTTTAGATGTTATTATTTAAGTGTGTTTATAAATATTTATCTTGGTTGTTGTTATTGTCTTTGTTGAAAAAACTATTATTTTAGATTCATATATTTTTTTTATACGCAGAGGGTACCTAGAGTAGTCTCTGTTTAAATAAATTTTCAAGACGTGTTGAATGGTGGAGTTCAACGCAGGGCACGCTTTGTCTTATTGCTAGAACGCGGAAATGAAAATAATTCATTCCCCGAACGGGGTCGAACCTATAACCGTCTCATTTACAGTCATATGACGTGCCATTGCTCCACGACGCGACGAGCACAAAAATAATACTTCAATTAAGTAGGTAGGTACTTTAATATTTTTCTACAGAAAATTATGAAGTATTTAAAATTCATATTATTAGTTTAAAGTTAATATCTTGATTTTTTCCTACGTACCTACTTACCAACGTAGATCTACATACCAATTTAATATAACCACCAACATGAATACTTATCGACTCATACCTACTTACCTAAGGGCAAGTACCTATATAAAGCCAACAAATTGATAGTTAACATTTAATTAATCACATCAATTAGGTACTAATAATTATTATATAGAGTAGGTAATTCTCCCTGTACCTAATTAATTAAACAAAACCATCCTGACGCACTAGTATTAGATACCTAAGACTTCACGGAATAGTTACTTATAAGCGGTGCCTTGTAGAGTTATGTAGGTAGGTACCTACCGAAATATTAAAAATATAGACGTATTCAGCTTGATTGTAAGCTAAAAATTGAGATATTTTATAACATACATAGGTACAAATATTTACAGAAAAAAGTCCAAATACGTCCCCGGTATTAAATACAATATTCTGTACCTACCTAATCATATTTTTATGAAATTTAGATATAAAATACAAACAATATTTTCATAATAAATAAATAACTATACATACATACCTACCAACGTGGTACAACTTTCCACTTATCATACAGACAATTATCATCAGGTACACCCGAGGGTTCCGTCGGTCCGACTGCTTGAGCACGTACGAGTGCTCGATACTACGTTCAATGAGCAAGTACCCATACCGCGCCTCCGTCCGTCTGTTACAGAGTTGCCATTCACTAGGATCTTGCCGGGACAGTCTCGATTTTAATGAAGTTAGCCTGTGAACCAACGGCCTTATTATTAACTATTATATTATTAACTATAAGGTAACTTTTTTTTTTACTTTGATAGACAGCCTTTAGGCAGGCAGTATTATATTACATTTATGCCTATTTTTTAGAGGCCGGAGCGTAGCTACTTATTTAAAATTGAAAAATACCAAAATTTTAATACAACATTCCTTCGATCGATTTATTCAAAGCATTACTTAATTTTTGTCCTGAATATTTTTTAACAAAAGCCTGTCACCCTAGTATCTATGACTTCTGTCACTCCATTCTACGTGCGTCCATGCGTGCTCTCTTTACGATCAAAGACAACGCGTGGAAATATGATTGCAAAAGGATAACGAGGTGGTTTGTATTGGTATAATGTCAAAGGTGATAAGTTCTTGAAATTAAAGAAATGTTCTCGCTGATAAATCAAAGAGTATTATATCTATATTAATTTTAAAAAAATATATAAAATATTATATTTGATCTTATATTTTGTATGAAATAAAATCTGCTCCGGTGGTTTGTGCACGCCGAGGGCTTGAGTGATGAATGATTGGCAAAAATGACTTATGAATTTAGAGTGAGTGGCAGGAGAGGTAGCGGAGCTCGATTGACTTTCGAAAACACAGTGGGTATCAATGATTGTAAACGAAGGTCACATAAAAAGAGGACCCCCAGAGAGATTGATGACATTGGACGAGGTAGATAAATGAGATATGCAGACTGTTGCATTTGGCACTCCGGCCTCCCTGGCTACGCTGCTAGGAATGAAAAATAAACACGTGTACGTTCAAGAACAGTTAATTACTAATTTTATCTACTATTTGCCATATCCGGACATCTAAAGTAAAGTTAAAATTTTCCATACCAGTATTCGTATTTCATAGTTAGACTCAGCGACATCTACCGATAATATCAACCTAATGATATGGTGGCGCTGTTACAAAGTATACAGTAAAACAGGCAATTATTAATTTGTAACTTCACGCTGTATTTTATCTAGTGTTGAGACATTCTGTTCTCCAATAAGATACTTCCGTTCCTTACTTTCCCCCGAATAATTGAGACATTGCGTGTTGAATGCCGGAACGCAACACTACGCTTTGCCTCGACACCAGAGCGAGGAAGAGAAAATATCAAATATTCCATTCCTTGGACCCACAACTTATCTTAACACAAGATTCTGACTATTACGCTAATTTTGGATGTGTGTAACTAGAAAAACAATTATGTGAAAAGTATTTAGTATTAATTTGCCTTTACCTACATAGCTGAATTTACCAGATTTTTAAATATTTTAATTAAAAAAAGCAGGACAAAAATATAATTAATCGTAGTTTCTATTACTTATCCATTTATTGTATGAAAAATAGCAATATAAAATTAGTTTTTAATGAAAAAACGTCATTACACTTAAACAATAAATAAAATCTTTTGTCTAAAATCCTTAAATGTATCTAATCCTTAAATGTACCGACTTCTGTAAAAGGTTATCAATTCGACTATATTTTTTTATGTTTGTTACCTCAGAACTATTGAGTGGGTGAACCGATTTTGATGATTTATTTTTTATGGTCCAATATAGTTCATTTCTGACAATTTTATTCGTGAGAACATCACGTAGGTAGGTAGGTTAAGTGAAGATAATAAAACGGCTAGAGAGATTTTGTTGTAATTTGTTTATTTTTTCACCATTTATCGTAAAACGTTTCCTACGGCACACCGCGCGTCGCAGTCGCGTCGCAGTCGCGCACCAATATTCCGCCTTGTGTATGTCGAGCGATACTTGCACTCACCTAACTCACTAAACTTAACACGACAACAAAACAGGCGTCTACAGAAATTTTGAATTTCACACATATTAGAAAAATAAATAAGCGTTTTATTATAAGAAATATAGAAACGATACATATCCATCGTAAGTACACACAAGCACCATGTCGCAGTCTGACTGCCTCCTTACCGTCCACTGCACTACCGATACACACCTCGCCGCCGCGGACCAACTACAATCGGAAAGCGTTAGACAATTTCTCGATTATAATAGCTCGATACAAAAAAAACGTCCGCGGCATACAATTTCGTTCCAAAAATACATAAAATATAAAATGATAGACACTGGCCCCGTAAGGATCGGCTTCAGTGACGCGAAAGAAACTATCATATAATTATATTATATATAAAATGTTTCATCACTGCGGTGGCAGCGAGTCGCCTCGTCAGATCACTCTGTACTCTGTACTCTCCACTCCGCATATACACTAAATTATAAGTTTTATGACAATAATTCGATCGGGAGATCTGTTAATGTTTCGACGTCATCAAAAGCTAGTGTCGTACAATAGAAAATAACAAGTATATAAAATACCATTACAATATAATAAACCTATAGGAAAATTCATCACACTTTGCAATCTTTGGATACAAATCTCCGGGCGCTGTCGCACGTCGCGGGCGTGACGTCACGCGACGCGCGGGCGAGGTGCGAGAGCGCCCGTCACATACTGAACCAGTCTCAGACAATCGAGTCGTGTCACACACGAGTTAAAACATTTTCAAAACATAATTTAAAGTCCAAAAATTTATCCTCATCACATGAGCCACTTCAGTCAACATTTCCATACATTACGATATCAATTACCAACTATACATATTGGGTGCGCAGTGTGTGTTCTACCCCTGCTCGGCAAGACAATAATGACACTTTCAAATTATAGTTTCACAAAACTCTCCATACACAACACCCAATACGCCAACATGGCCGTACCACAGTACCACCGTACCTACCTACCACACCACCCCACACATTTTATTGCGTTCAATGTATTTTAAAATCAGCATGCCTAACTATACGACGCCCTACGGAACACCACCGTCCTCGCTTTAATGAAACACTGGCACGCGATACGCGCCGATACTATACATACAATATGAAATATTTAGGACATAATATTTCGAAACGTTAACCCTACAAATCATTTACCATTATTTAATATAAACTACAATCGATTGGCAGTATTCGTTCACTTCACCCCACTATCGTGATATCACACTCCCCGACCTATACGTACAGACTACAGACCCTTGCTCTCCCGATGTCCCGCTAAGTAACGACTGCGAACTCTATCCTGCGCGAATGCCTGCACTCTGATGCCGGCCGGCCGAGACCCGACCACTGTTTTCGTTTTACCTATCGATTTCAGGTACTGGTATTGCTTAAATGTAATATATGAATTTAGAGGTGTATCACATGGTGGCGGCGATCGGTGAGTGATGAAGCCTGTAGGGAAATACGTCGACACGTTCAGAAAACCCCGTTAGTGCCTTGAAACAAACCTACCGCGACATAAAATGTAAAAAAATCAATCACGATTAAAATATATGAGTATATATGAAACAATGTATATTACTGTGCTCTATAAAATTAGTAAAAAATCAATACGTAATAATGACTATGTGAATATAACCGGTCAGGCCGCTACCGGCTATTCTATTGCTAGTGAGGAACAACTCGACGCGGAGGCGGAGGCTGCGACGGCAGAGCGAGCTCCGCGACATCAAACGTAACGCACAGATAAATTATCTTTTAGCAAAACATCAATCAATATCAGAAATATAATTAAAACTAACATACTATTATAACTCTGAATCTTTTTTATTATTTTTTTTTTCATTTTCCAGTTTCGATCAGTATCTATTAAGTGCTATGTACCGTATGTATAACGAAAGGAGCGGGAGCGGCGCGCGCGCTCGGCGCCGACACACATCGTGAAGATGACGGCGTTATTCTTGTCATGTACTTATTATATATAATTATACTACATGTTGGAAACCTGCAGGTTAAGACGCGAAAAACTTAGGTTTGAAATATTCTCTTAGATGTATTGTAGCGCGGTGTGTCGGCGCTGGCGCGAGTGCTAATGAATATTATAATAATTGACTATCACATGAGACGGCTCACGGGGCTCCTCCAGGCGACGACACTCATTATGTCACAAACGCACAGCACAGGTCAAACGCTCTCAGCCTAAAGAGACCTTGTTATAAATTAAGCTGCCATCATCCATACGTAACTGCCAAGTTGGTCTCTAATATTGATAATGGTGATTGCTTCGTATCAATTGAGAGCTTTTATTTTGCACATCAAATTCCAGCAAATAATATCTATGATGAAGTAAATGCGATCGATGAAGTATGCTCGTGTAGAAAATTCGTAAGTGGCAGTGTTAAGCCGTGAAATTTATAAAAGCTTAAAAACAACAGTAACCTATGAAGTGAAAGGAGGACCCAGTGAGCCGCAACGAAATAATGGAATTGGTTCGAGCGAGACCTAGATCCGGAAACTATTTAAATATATCAGACATTATGGAACGCATCTTGGTTCGAAAGGTCTACTATAGAAAGCAGGATGGGAATTTAGACAAACAAAAATATTTTAAAAGAATACGCTGAATTAACTAAACATGGAATCGATCACAAACGCTATCAGAAAGATCTCTTCAAAATCGATTCTTTGAATAAAAAACCGATAAAGACCTTGCGTCCAAGTTTCTTATTATGCATTACTCAAGCTCAAAAGGAGGAAAAAGAATGAACAAAATGACGAAAATTAGTAACAGTATTTACTTAGATCTGCTAAACCAATTCGTAAATAATAGGCGGTGGCGCGGCGGGGGATGCGGCGCAGCGCGAGTATCACAGGAGGCAGCTTCGAACACTCGCCGCCCGCCGGCGGGACACCGTACGGCACACACGATGATATCTATCGAGCTCTACTAGGAGGATGGAAGGTTTAGCTAAAGTATTTGTAGACAGATTAGTGTACTAATCCTTAACGATTAAATAAAACAAAAATTATGAAGGGACGATTATGAAAATTTCAAAATGGGTCGTATAATCTAAAGACTATAATATAGGAGCAGCGCGTACAAAGCGCGACAGTTACAGGCAAGCCTCGGGAAAGGGGACAGGGTACGGTGCCGCCGGCCAGACACAAAATACGTAAATTCGAATCCGAAAATCAAAACCCTTTTGCGTTAGAGCCACACCTCGCGCACTACTGCTCGTTGCCGACGTCGTCTCTCGCGTACACTATTCGACTCCGTAACGACCACACGCAGACACGTAGACACTATTATATTATATTATTTATATTAACTTTACGCCACACTCGTCGTACATAATATATCATTATATTAACTTTATTGACTGAGAGGGGGCGGGCGCTCCGCCATATCGTATATAATAATCATTTAATTTATTTAATTAATCTTCTCTAAATATAAACTCTGTAAATCTTAAACGTCTATGGAACTAAAATTACACTTTGTACCATAAATTGTTGTTAAAATTAAGCCACTAGTAGCGGGGAGTCCCCGCGCCACACGACACATGCACGGAGGCCGCTCGTGCCGCCCCGCTCGCACGCGGCCGCGAAGGGCGCGCGTGCGGACGGGACGGAGCGAGGCGGGGTCGCGCGGCCGCCCCTCCCGCCGCGCCCAGGAACGACTGACGCCGCTACCGCTCCGCATATATCTCTATTATTTATTATAGACGAGTGATTTTATATAGGTATTTTTTTCTTTTTTTACTATATTTTAACGTTATCGGACGTAACCAACTTATCCCACACTATTTATAGGGCTGAGGAAAATGTACTGTAAATTAACCTATTCGAGGACCGGTTTAGACTGCATCGTTCTTAGTTTGAACGAACCCAGAATCGAACCATAGACGACCGCATGAGGTTACCTTAACGTTCGCAACTTTGCAATAACGATGCCGTCACAAATCAGGTGATAGGATTTAAAATACGTAATACGATTGTCTTTAGTCACAGATAAAAAGAAAACATAAAAATAGAATTATTCCCTATACTTTTACAGACCGAGTAATCTAGGCAACGTAGTATATAATAGCTGCTAGTCAGGACAGAGTCACTATCTAAAAACAAAAATATTTATGTATATATACTCTCAAATGTACTTCACATTTCGATCATCGTACAACTATTGCTAAAATAAATATATACATTATATAAGTAAAATTCATTGCGGAGAACAGGTCCCATACACCAATGTCGTCCAAAAGTGGACCGTAACACTTGAATATAAGGTTCAACTCTCAACGACAGTGAGGCATGAGTTAAACCCCCGCTGCGTATACGCTATACAGAACATAAGCGGCACGCCGTCACACCGAATGGAACATTAAATGGTCTCTCTTATTAGGAGAAATTAAGACAACATGTGAGATTTGAAAGAGATTGCACAATCTTTATATTATATCTCTAACTCTTGCGTTACTTTGTTGCTGACAGAAAACGCACAGACAAAACTACTGCACTTAGAAATTTGTCAAATTTCAACTTTTGGTAAATGAGGATTTCTCAAAATTAATACAGAAACAGGTCGACGCGGAATATTATGGGGTACAGTGAAACGATGAACTTAATGATATTTCATTATATAGCCTTCCTCAATAAATAAACATCTAACACAAAAATATTTGTTCAAATTGAACCAATAGTTCTTGAGGTTAGCGCGTAAAAAAAATCATCTCCTTAGTTATGTAAAATTAGTATAGATTATACAATCACCTACAAACTTCTGTAGTTCGGTGCGAGGGTCGAACAACATAAAATATTAAACGGGCGTATTACTAACTCCGAGTCGTAGATAACTACGTACCTACTTACCGTAAAACACTTAACAGCCTACATTTTTTTGCTGTATTTTTGTATATTTTTTATATTAATTTAAAAGATGTGTACAAAAAAAATTAAGAGCTCGCACGAGCGTAGCAAATACAAGTAAAGTCACGGGGAGTGATACGAGTCGGAACTAAACGAAACTAATAATATTTAGAAGGATTCTTTTGGTCTCCTTCTATACACCCCCTACCCCCTATTTCACCTCCGACCACACAAAATACGCCCATAATTCGCTCACGATTCACTTCGAACACTTTGCAGTAGTTCGTGGTCACGGTCACGGGTAGACTGGACTACTACAGAGTGTACAAAACGTCGGGTTTCTAACATGGCTGGATATATTACCAAATATAGGCGATTAATCCAGTTTAAGAGTTTCGTTTAAAATGCTTATAAATCGCAAAAATATAAGATCTTATTATGTGATACAATTAAATTTTAAATTTTTTTGGCGATGAATTTCATTCTCTTTGTGTAGGTATCGAGGGTGATAGGGGGTGGGGACTGCGCCGGGTGCTCACAGGGAGTGTCCGGCCACTACTTATCTTTTATCACTTGATCATTCTTTATAGACACTAAGGTCTCCATCACTGTTTACTACACTATCACACTTATCGCGACATGACAGGGCCCCAATATTATGCAAACTCATAAAACGCGTGTCAATATGATGAAAATACATTTATTTAATAAAACATATAAACTAAATTATTTATGCATTTATAATGTAATAATTTTAGTTTCATTTTTTTATTATTATTTTCAATTTATAACTAGATGTTTTAATATATTTGAAAAAAGCCAATCGTTTTCAAAATTTTCAAGACTTCGGGATTAGATCCACGATCCGCGTCACACGCGGCACTCTAATTACTAAACGATAAAAATAACTTACGAAGTAAACAAACAACGGGGAATACGGGGAGAAAGAAAGGAAAACGGAAAAGGGAGAACATGGGGTAAACTCGAAAGGAGGAATATGGAGAAAATTGGCAACGGAAAAGGTGAGGATAGGAATTGGGGAAAAGGGAAAAAATGGGAGAATGTGAAACATAATGTATTGAATGCGCCGCGACGCCGCTTGCCTACGAGTATATCACAGCAGACCGCTACTTACCTAAGATTCGAGTGTAGCCGCTTCGCTCATACATACATATTATATGTAACATTAGCATTTTCATGTAAAAAATCCTTAAAATTCACCAATATCGTTATTTGATAATTTTTGCCATTTAATTTTATTAATATGTTGTTATTGTTATATGTATATATGAGCAAAGTGGCGTTTGTAATACGCGCCTGTAAACACCCGGTGCCTGTTCCTTCGTTATTACGATCCGCAACACGCTACTATCACCGACGAACTAAAAAAAGTCCAAAAATCTGCGGCAAATCGTAATACCAAAGCATGCTTTTAAACTTTTTAGATTTATCTTCTTTTTTTATTAAAAAAACATGTCCGACCCTACGTCCAATCCTCACTCCCGTGTCCGATATATACAATATCTCGATGTAAACAGAAAGTAAAGTATTATTAAACAATAGTAATAATAATAATTAAAAAAACACATTCACCTACAAACTAGACAAGTGGCATTAATCTGAATTTTTTTTTATATATTATACAAACGCCCGGGGAATTATTAGAAAACACTTGGTTGGCCGCAATATTTACAAATGTAGAGCCGTGGCAGCAGCATCAAACCCTGTTTACATAGTTTTTATTGGCGCTGCTTTTTAACATATTTTCGCGTGTAAACCGGTCAATAATGATGTATATATATATATGGAGATAAGATTTGTTGCTAACTCCAATATTTATAACTAAACAATATGAAAACATAGACAGTGACATTCTATAACAGATGAATATAATCATAATTAATTAATTTCCAAAGCATATTTACAAATTTAAGAATCACAATCGACAGCCAAATAAAATTGGAGTTAACAAGCAATCTTTTACAAAAAAAACCGATTAAAATCCTGTACGAATCGGTTTTGTTTATCAGTTCAAGATGTGGTTGTAGAAGAAAGCGTTGATGAAGCTTGTAGTGTTCTTGTTTAGGGTTTCCCACCAGCGCGTTGAGGAGTAGGGGGCGGGGGCGGTCAGTACGGTCAGTCGAATCAAATCCGGGGCGGCGCACTGCCCGCAAATGATTCCTGAAAACAATTTTATTTTATAAACCATATACATTCATTGATAGAGGGAACACAGTGTGAACTTAAGACTAGGAACCGCCTATAAAATACATGTTATTGAGTAACTACGGTGACAATGTTATTTGCAAAATATAGATATTCTTTCCTGAAATTTATTGGGATCGAAATACCTACTTGTGACGTGTATATCCGCTAAAATGTATGGCATGTACATTGTACAGGGTGAGTCATATTGAACTTTCCGATTTCAATAAGGTGTGTATTAAAAACAAAGCGACATGCAGTAAAAATTATTTTATTGTTTGAAAGCACATAACATGCAGTTTTAATTTAGTTGGTTTTAAAAATGATATCCTGTAAATGTCTACCTCCATTGACCACACACTGCTGAAGCCTTTCCCGGAAGTTGTCCATTACTCGTCGAGTCATATTCAGCGGAATAGCATTGATTTCTTCCGTGATTGCAGCCTTCAGTTCATCGATGGTTCGGGGACGATGCATGTACACCTTTTCCTTCAGGTAACCCCAGAGAAAGAAATCGCAGGGGGTTAAATCAGGTGATCTCGGCGGCCACCCAACGTCACCTCGCAAAGAAATGAGATGACCGGGAAACATTTGTCGCAGGATTTCCATTGAACGCCTGGATGTATGGGCTGTAGCACCATCTTGTTGGAACCAGATGTTATCGTTGTCATGATTCTGCGTTAATTCCTCCAATTTCGGTTTCAGAAAAGTTTCAAGCATGTCGCAATACCGAGCAGAGGTAACTGTGACGACTTGACCATCTTCTTCAAAAAAATAGGGACCCCACACACCAAACTCTGCAATAGCGCACCACACTGTCACTCGAGGGCTGTGAAGTGGTCGTTCGTGTAGGTTTCGTGGGTTATTCTCAGCCCAGTATCGAAAATTCTGTTTGTTGACAGTTCCGGCGAGGTGAAAATGTGCCTCATCACTGAAGATCAAAACAGCAGTGCGGGGGATCTGCTGAATGTCGCGGCATAAATTTGTTCGTGTGTCTAAGTCTCTAACTGTTAATTCTTGCACTACCTGAATCTTGTATGGGTGAATTTTAAGGTCTCTATGCAGTATTCTGCGGACACTACTGAAAGATAATCCTAGTGAAGCGGCATGTTTCCGAACAGAACGCCGAGGGGATTGTTGAATTGAAGCCCGCACTCTATCCACGTTTTCCGCTGACGTTGACGTCCTAATTCGGCCTTGTGGTCTTGTTTTTAATGCTGATGATGTTGCTCTAAAATTTGATACCCAATTTCTGATTGTTGGTCCAGTGGGAATGGGATCACGTCGACCAATAGCAAAATGTAAACGGAACGCACGCTGTGTTGTGATCACGGAGCCGCCATTTTTAATAAACTCTTCAACTACGAACGCACGATGTTGTCCCGACCAAGCCATTGCTCACACTAAAACTGCATGTCATGGCGCGTCTAATGACACCATCCCCACCCTTCTACTCCTTCCCTTCTTCGTGCAACGTCCTTCCAAAACCGGAAAGTTCAATATGACTCACCTGTACATATATAAGCTAAATATGGCGCCGAGTTCTATCACTCAACATTCAATATCTTGAAAATTAGACGGAAAATATGGAACGGTGTGCTACCACTAGGTTTCTCGGCCTACCCTGCTCTATGTAGAAAATGCGTGAAAAATAAAAAATATTATTACATATTACATATGTATAAATAAATGGTAAAGCTCACCACGTCCCGGGCGGGCTGTGCGCTGGAGGCTCGAGGCGCGGGCCCGCCGCCGCCCTGAAACATCGCGCCCGCACTGCTCAGTGTATCGTCACTCACCTTAGTGTCATTTATTAAATACTATTATTTATTACTCTTTTATATTTATTTTGTTTTAAAAGATTGCAGAGTATTGATTTAGATATTACTTTTTTATACTGAAATAGGCTTCCGTTGGACCGCATCAAGCCTGATGAGCGTTGATGTGGTCTACAGTGGTGCACGCTTGCCTAGTAAATGCGTCTAGAGATAAATCACTGTTTTTAGCTTCACGCTATATCTCGTACACAGTAGGTATCAACGCAACATTTTGTTAATTCTCGTGCGAAGGAAGTCTTAGTGCCGTGATTGGGCTCGCGGGGTAGTGGTAGTTCATAAATAAAAAAAAACGTATTCTGCGCAAGTGTTTGCGCGTACCTTCGTACGTACGTTGAGAAAAATATTACTACTACGTATGTTAACTTTTAAAAAATAAAAGTTTAATATTAAAATTAAGAATAATTAAAAGTTTATAAACAAAAGTTTAATATTAAAATTAAGAATAATTTTAATATTAAACTTTGATTTCATAAATTAAAAAACGCACCAGAAAGCGTCGAAAAGACATGGTGCTTCTTGTGAAGTCAAGTCTATCATTGTATAAATACATACAAAACGTCTATTTGTTGGTTTACCAAAGCATGATGGAAATTGCTCTGATTGGCGTTCAACTTAATATCATGGCGGCTTGCCATATTTTATAGTGTTATTTTTTGTACATCAATCCTCCTTATCACTTAGTAGTAAAATGAATGGGTGTATTCCAATGTACTAATAGGGTTTCTTTAATTAAATATACATTTTTGGAGATTTTTACTAGGTGTCATTATGCCTACTTATATAGTAGCAGTAGTGGGGGCGACGTACCTGGTGCATGTCGGGCGCGTGAGGGTGCGGCGCGGAGTGCGCGCGGCTCATCTTGTCACAGTAGTCCGCCAATATGTCCCTGAAGCGCGTCCAGCACTTCTCCGGCACCGTGATGGCTGTACGGAAGTTGCTTTTTACCTGAACACACAAACATGCACATACACAAACGTACAATGAGTAACTGCACGTAATGGTATTACTCGGGAATGCAACCTGTTACCTCCACTGCAAACAAGTGCAACCTTACCTTATTCGCCATAACAGAGCAAGGAAACAAAAATATTAAATATTTCATTCTCCCGAGTGGGAATCGCACCCGGAACCGTCGCGTTTACAGTCACACATTTGTGCCCCTGTACCACGACTGGCCTCTGGATTTCAAAGACATCGGCTAATGCTTGCTAGTCACTGATAAACATCCTGTTTATTATTAAAAAGAACATACAGCTCCACATACAATAAACATCAAAACTAATTTGCCTCAATACTGAGGTAACAACATTCTGAAGTAATGAATGAATTGGATTTAAATTAAATCACATTTGACACTATACATGCAGGTAGAAACAAAAAAATACTGTCGAAAATTATTACAACATTTCACGTTTTATGGACAAAGACATGTATCAAAAGTGGGAAGGTTGAGGGGCTCAGTCTCGGAGGTCGACGTTTAGGGGTTGATAGTTGAGAGCTGATGGGTGGGTTTGGGGCTCCGTTTTAGGTTTATAGTTTGAGGTTTAGTACTTTTGGGGTCTTGGGGTTTGGGGTTTAGGAGTCGGGGGGTGAACCATGCATAGTGAAGAGCGCCGTCGCGCGTCTCAATTACTTGCAACGATGGTACCACCTCGCTGACTTTCATGTAGATGCCGCGGTTGTTCTGCCCGATGTCGAAGTAGAAGTTCTTGTTGTCGACGCGCAGGTGCCGCCCCTCCGGAAGCTCGCCTTTGAACCTGTCAAAAAAAATAGAAATTTAAAATTGTTGACACTGTTGATAAAAATAGGAATTAGCTATTATTTGTTTAGCTAAAAATAGTACTTTCACATATACGGCAAAACATAACTTATTTCATCAAAACGACATCCGTTTGAGTTAATGAATTGGATCAGAATGTTTGGAGATGATGGTATAATGGGTTCTTTAGTTGTGGGTTCCATTCCCACATGAGGGTATTAAATATTGACTATTGTCATTTCCTCGTTCTGGTAATGAGGTGTCTCACCCGCCGTCATCGGTGCCGAAGTCGTCGAGCAGGTCGGTGAGCGCGTCACGGAACTCGATCATGCCCTGCGCCGGCAGCGCCACCTGCGAGCGCGGCCCGCCGCGCGTCATCGTCTGCGACACGCGCAGGAAGCGCCCGCGCGAGTTCTCCTTCAGGTCCAGGTAGTAGCGACGGTTGTCCTGGGGGGGGACATCATTATTTGTCATTTGTGATAATAAATATCTATACAAGTAATTCAATTCAGTATATTTAATTTAATAATGCATGTTAAAATAGAAATCATATTATATTAACAGCAATATATTTTGTATTGTAGTATTAGCGCTGTTTCTCTTTTAATATTCACATTTAGAATGCATGGTTTTATAATTTTATATAATCATAAATTGTATTTATTAAAAAAAACACATTTTCAATTAAAACACCTTGAGCATCATCTCAGATTTGAGCTTGCCGTCGTCGGGCACGTTGTCGGGGTTAGGCGGCCCCAGCGACGAGTAGAAGTCGCTGAAACTGGACAAGTGGTCACGGAACTCCGCCGCCGTTGACATCGCCAGGAAGATCTGACTGCGACGCCCGTCTGCACCGATCTACAGAGAATAGTTATCAATTATATACATACATATAGCAATATTTACTTTAAAAAAACCGTAGCGGGATATGAACCCACGTCGACTCTTGGAAACCCCCCTAAGCAGACACTTTTTTCCTAAATGTAGAATAACACTAACTTTTACAATATATTGTATGTATATGTCATGTTTTATATGTATGGTCTCTATTTGATATAATATCTATGACTTCAAAATAAAGTAGATGAATTTGCCTTGAAACCAGAGGGAAGAAAATGAATAGTAATATTCCATTTCTTCGAGTGGGGATCGAACCCACAACCAGTCGCGTTTACAGTCCCATACTCGTGCCTCAGCGCCACGCCTGGCCTCAAAGATAAGATATAAAGATAGTTAAAATTCTTGCAAATCAAACAGATTATGACATCGGCCTAATAATCACCTTATCCGGAATCTATTGCATGAACGTCAATTTACGTAACGCGAGTCAACGACAATTGCCAAATTACTTTGACGTAAGTAAGCGTACGAGTCACGTAATGTTAGCGACAAAGCCGTTATAACCGATTCAAGTTCTATATCGAATAAACCGTCTACTTTGTTCCAGTACATTTGACAAAATAGATTCTAATTTAATTAATGGATTTAAAAAAATTGGAAAAAATTTAGTCTCTATGAACGCCTTGGCAGAATTTATTTAGATCATCGCGGTATTGCGTGAAATACAAAGCACGAATACCAAGTCGGGCGCAGCACAGGCAGGTGTCCCCGTCTGTCTGCCGTAATGGAGGTCGGGATGCACGACACTCGTTTATTTTTACAATAGCAGCACCGTCGTCGGTACCGGCGGTAAAAGAACAATGAGAATTTTCTAATTTCCAGCAATACCTAAAACCGGGGAAATTTCGTTTTCGTGTCCTGTCTGTTTTTATTAACTAGATATACAAGCGCGAAATTCCGACAACTTTTCAATTCAATTTTAAATGAACAGATGTTTCAAATAAAAAGCTTCTGAAATTCGTCAATAGTTGAGGCTGCCAGCAAAAATATTTTAAATTGATAAATTAGAAAAACGCTAAATGGTAAATATAACTATCAGTAAAGTGACTAAGACAATGTCCGTATGTATTAATAAATAAATAAAGGGATCGAAAATTAATTTGTAAACGTAAGACAAAAACTAAGAAAATTAGTCGACTATTAGATTTCAATATAATTTGGCCTCAATCGGCTAACGACACCAGCCTATAATATTGGCCTCGCCCAATTGTGTCCACGTCCCATGCTAGCTGCCTAATGCCTACAGACGTCCGCCTGACCTCTTTTTGAAACTCACTATATTTTGCAACTATCTCATTTCACACATTTGTTTTATAATTTGCAAACCTTGCAGTACGTCACTGAGAAAAACTGTCGTTTTAGTATTTGAACTAAATTGTAAGGTTAATATAATAAATTTATTTGCACTAACTACTATTAAAATTCATCTTTTTAATTTATTAATTTAATTTTTAAAGTACCTACAGATCATTTAGTCACCTAAATTTCTCCTATCAAGTACTGGAACCATCCATGGTTACAAAGTAAACGAAACGTCACTGTCCCGTAGTATACAGACGACGGCCAGTAGCTCTATGACTACAAGCTTTGGTTCAGAAATGGACCAATTTAGTCACAAAGGATAATACATGTGAAAGCTACCAGCCATTTCAGCCATTTATATATATATATTTTAAGGAGACCTAACAAGGTTTCCACATATTGTTAAAAAAATTATAAAGGTATAATTTACTATGAAGGTTACTTAGGGTGAGTAGGAAGAAACACTACTAGATTCTTAAAAATTCAGCAGGAAGGGAAAAAGAGCCACATAAGCTACGTTGCACGTGTCCACCAATGTCAATCCAAACAAAGTTGCGGGCGACGACTAGTATATCTATAAATCTTCAATGTGTCGTAATAATAATAGCACTGTTTACTTCAAGTAAGTGTTAAGGAATAAAAGGACAATAAGCGTTGGTGAGTGAGTACAAACTAACCTCTGCTACTTTGATGAACCGTCCGCGGCGGTTCTGCTTCACGTCGAGGTAAAACCTCTTTGACTGTATTTGTAGCATTTTTGTCGCCAACTCCTGCTCCTGTGACTGTTGACCTGGAACATACATGTTTTAATCATAAGGCCGGCGTTGATATTTTAAAGGCTATTGAATACGAATACGGTGTTTAAATTATAATTATAACAAAAAAATATATATAAATTCTATCCTCGACTCATTAATAGCATAAATGAATGTCTAATATTTTTTGCCTTATTGCCGCTTACACGTGTTTTTGGAGCTTAATTTTTTCTTGTATTTTCGTTCACACATTTTAATCTATTTACAAAACTCTTCCGTTAGTGAGTGATGGACAGACAAAGCTACTCGGCGAGGAATACTGAAATTCAGCACGTAGGTTCCTAAAGGATTTTCCAAAATTCCTATAGAAAGACAGATATAAAAAAAATATAGAGGATAGTCGTTGCGCAGGGGCCACAAGTGTGTAACTTTAAACGCGACTGGTTGTGGGTTTGATTCCCACTGAGCAACTGAAATATTTTTCTAAATGTATATTTTCAATCTTCGCCCTGGTGTAGAGGCAAAGCGCGGCGTTAAGTTTCACCACTCAAGACGCAATGGCTCCAGAATAGGATGGAGCCTTTATATACTGTATCCTAGTAAATAATAAGTTTCAAAGATAGTTATAAACTTTTAAACCACCTTTACTTCTTTGGACACAAATCTCTAGCAAATTTATTTCTACCGTCTTTGTAGCCTACGTTCTATATTGTAGAGTACTTTCTACTTTAATTTTACTTATTAATTAAATAAATTTGCAAAAAATGTAAATTAATTTAGCTTTCATTGTGTATTCGACAGGCAGGTGTCGAAACTCGAACGAACGTAATTAGAAATCGCCATTGATTACTCAGCTTTGCAACGCGTTACAGACAGACACGCACCGCCGTTTCCTTTGCTTATCTATAGCAGTAGCTATGCTTTTACATACCTAATATACTACAGCTATGCTAGCAGCTGTCCAAATATACTTATTAGTTCATACATACTATATATAAAAAAGGTATATAAAAATAAACTGTTGTGATAATAGTAGCAATTCTTAGTACTACCAAACTTACGAAAGTCCGGAATTAATAATATAAAATTAATCCCAATGAATTCACGTGACTTTTCAACAAGAGGTCAATAACCGCATACTACAAGAATTTGCGAACGAAAAAACATGTATTGTAATCAAGTACTTAATATATATTTTTTATTAATAATTAATGGTAATTTTCACGAATAATAATACTATATAAATTAACATAAGTAAGTATGTATATGTAACATAGGCCGCCGCGGCACAGCGCCATATTCACGACATCAATAAAACGTTAGATAACATAAAAAGTTGTTTTTAAACAAGTTCAACGACCTCCAATTGGAACCCAAACAGGAACAGACTGGGTTTTACGAGCGCTAGCAAAATTAGAGGCCCACCCAATATTATGTATATGGTAATTTTGTATATATTTCTTTGGTTCACACTACGGTGCACGTATACGCCGCACATATAGGCAGGTTTACATATGCTAACAATGCTAATACAACACATAATTCTTTCAAATATTTATATGTAATTGAAAAGCAGCGATGCTGGAGATTTGAACTGGTAAAGTAACTACGGAATTCAACGCCGCACTTTGCCTCGTTACCAGAGCGAGGACATGGAAATATTAAATATTATTATATTATCTCATCTTTAAAAACAGAAACCGAAAAAAACAGTACCTACTTGCCATTAAAATTAATATTACTGATGATGACGACGTAGCACTTAAAAAATATTTTACAATATCTCCAATACACATTCCATTACATTTTTTAATTACTTACCGGAGTCAAAATTGTTTCCACCCGCCTCCATGCCTGGACCATGATATTCTGTAAAAATATCAAAATTACAAATGAATTTTACGTGCCCTCATAATATAATTGGAGGGAATGAAACAGGGATTTAAACTGAACAAATAAAGATCTGACCGCCTTTTTCATGATGGACCCTATTATAAAATATACGACATTATATACGTATAGTGTCTGCCAGTGGCTGCGCGCATACATAATCAACATCAATTATATCATAAACATTTTTTTTATATTAAAAACTATAAAATATAAATATGTTGCTAAGTACTCGTGAAGCGCAATCTAGACAGTAATAGGTACTAATAGCTGTGGTTTCTTGGCAATGCTCAAGCGGACAGACGTACGGACAAGCAAATAAAATATTTAATAAAAATAAATAATTGTAAATATTTTCTAAAATTACGTGCTGAAAGTATTTTTATAGATAATAATCAGTATTAATACTACTGCACACATAGACAGATATATTTTTTAATACTATCCGCATTCAAACATCGACGACAGAGAAGAGTATGAGCAGACTGTTTCTAATGAGATGAGAGAGAGACATATACACCATAATTGGAGGCACAAAGAAAACGAAGTCATTTCAATTATTTTTCATAAAATTACAAGCCAGTACTTTCAACCAAAATATTATATGAAGATTAACAATTTGTAACCATGTTTTGGTTAAATAAAATGGCATCGTTGACAAAATTTTGGTAAAAGATAGGATAAAAGATATACCACCACACTGTCGTCCATTTTACTTGCAAAACGATGCTTTACTTAAATTATATTATAATAATGAAACACGCAACTGAACAAGTAAGGCTATTTGTTCGCTTTGTTACAGTTACTAGACAGGGCTGACTGCCGATAAATAGGAGCACTAAAAACTAACCGCACCGCTAGTGCGCCAGTGCAATCATAGTATGCTGAAGCTGAAGAAGTTATATTAGCATTTTATGATATTTTTTCCTTTTCGTCAATTGTTTTAGACATTGAATTTGATTCTATAGAAACGCTTCCTTTATATTGCTTCTCAAGATTAAAATAACTTCAATTTTAAGTATAATCAGCACCAGTATTGGAAACAAATGTAGTGTCCAACATACAGGTTGTAATTTAAATTGGAGCATAATGTGGTGGTAAGGAGTGTGACCAGCCACGGGCGAGTGGTTCGGCTCGGATTGCACGTGACAAGGCCTCCGGCACAAAGCGGCTTAACGCACACCGGCGAGTATCGATACAGTGGCCTCCGACCTAGCTGGAGGCAGGCAGGCCAGGCATATTAAACTGCAGTATTATAGTTAGTAGTTACAGATCCGTAAGTTGACATCTGATATTCGTGATTATTGGCCATGCAGTGACTTGTAGCTACTTTAAACTTAATAAAAACAACTATGGAATACAGATGATATTTGAAATAATTAAATATGCATCTTTCATAGATATCAGTAAATATGACTGATTTGCATACACCGCGCGTACAGTTATTGCGCATCGTCTTTGGAACACCGGCGCCTTAACCGGCCCAGGTCACTTGGGAAGGCAAAACACAAAGAAGAATTATAAATGACCCGTCGCTCTCACATTTGCAATATAATAAATTTACACAACTGGACTCAAAGAAGCATACCATAGTCCATAGCATTACATGATACGCCCAACGTACTTAGGTTTGCGGTTTTGGATCGGCACGTTCTAGTGTTAGATTTTGCATGCAAATGTCCTTCACTGTATGGGTTGGTTTATTTTAGAAAGAAACATGTACTTTGTCCTATTTTAGTGTAATTTGTACGTATAAATATCGACATAATAAGCCATCGAGGTGATCAATCGGGCATCAGGTTAAATATAATTTTATGAGAAATTTTCAGGACTACGCCCCAATCTTTTGATGTGAGTCATGCTCACCTAAATCCCAAAAAGTGTCTATTAAAAGAATTACAGTTCTAGGTCACCGTCGTAAAGCTAGGCACGTTGGTAAGAACACTTACAGTGAATGTGGAACTATCTCTTCCAAGAATATAATTTTTCGAGGCCAAACGTCCTATTATAATATGACGCCTATAAATAACCGTTTTCGATATGTCTTAACGGCAAAAAAGTAATAGTTTATTTATACAGCAAAGCTTCATTCATTTTATATGCACATTAATTATCCAATTACTTAAAAGAACACCTAAACAAATAATTCAAACCAATATTAGTTCATCAAAAATATATAAATCGTCAAAGCAATCCATCAGACAGCTTCACTGAGCGCGTCCTAAGGAGCGACCTTCATATTTATTGTAAATTTCGGAACAAAGGCGAGCTTATACAGACAAACACAGGTTCGGGCGTAATAAACAGAAATATTGTCTAGTAGTTAGTCAGTTAGTCAGTGTGTTGCGCGTGCAATGGTAAATAAATCCAATAAGGCGGTGGAGGTGGAGCCGGAGTCGGATTGCGTGGTTATGTAAGTGGTTCAAGGCGGGTCATTGGCAGCAGACACAATTTAGCCACAGACGCGAGCCAGACGGACAAAAAAGTGAAACCATCATTTTTTTTCTTGAGAAATCACACCTCAGCTCGCACCGCGCTCGAGAAGGAACAGTTCTCATTGAGCGTGGCGCTTTTTGTGTACCTGCGTGTGCCTAGTTGCCGAGCACCGACGTTAATTATATTGTAAATTAATTACGTTGTGATATATATTACGTTGTTCCATCCGCCATGCTTGTTTCAACTTACACTTTAAATGTATTCATTTGAAAAAAAAAACAAAAGGCAAAGTAGCTTGTGTTGCTTTTCATATCTTATTTTATATTCTACAATGTTGTTTGTTTTATTTAGAAAACGCTAATTAACTAGTCAATATAATGTTTTTTTTCGTACTTTATACCATGTATCGATAAAATAATTAATAAGAAATATATTATACGTAATGCTTAGCTTCAGTGAACAAATGTTAACGTAGAAGGATCCTTATACAGCGACAGCCACGTTAATATGGAGTGACGCAATGACGGGCGGAACTAAATTCGCGGTTCGCACCTCGCGAAGTTTCGTTTCACAATAGTTGCCCAATATATTCAAATAAAATACCACTGGATGGGTCAATGGTGAAAGTGTATGTATCGGTTAGCAAAATTCGTCCTTGGAACTTAAATAATTGCAAATCAGTAGGTATATAATTTACATAAAATCAGCTATGAAATTTAAATGAAATTATTTAAAATTGAGGTCATCGTGGCGCAGCGGCACAAGCGCGCGATATTGAACTCTACGGATGTGGGTTCGATGCCCACTAGGGGAAGTACATACTTAATATTTCCATTTCCTCGCTTTGGTAACGAGGCAAAGCGCGGTGTTGGGTTCCGCCACTAAAACACGATGCTTACTTAGAGCTTAGATCGGAATTCTTATTAAGGACTAAAGCTATATATAGTCCATTCATAATTCATAAATTCATGTAATAATTCATAAAAAGGAACGATATAAAGCTATATACAAGTGTGAAGTTTAGCAAGCAGACTCGACCGTGGGACGTATCAATCCGTTGAAGGTCGTTGACCGCTAGGGCCGGCGTTTTGGGCGGAGAGGCGCGCCTAACTATGAAAGTAACAAGGAGCGTGTATTGATAAGAATGGCAATTAAGAATAAATTAATTGCCGAAAGTATAAAAACGACAATGATTATGATAAGAATGTTTTCAGTAAGATTTTCTACCAAATAAAGTGTTCCCTTAATATCTGTATAATAATAGAGTTAAGCCAATTTTACACAGAAATTAATTAAAAAAATTAAGGTCATTCTGTTATACTGCTAAATTGCGTAATTCTAGTTGGAATTGTTTCCCAATCTTTATTATTCAAGATTGGTGAAAATTTATACTGCCATGTGTATGGCAGTATACACATGGCAGTATAAATTTATAATATCTTATATATATAATATCTTATATATATCAAAATACAAAAAAAAAATCTATAAGAACAAACAATTAACTTGTTAAATTAAAAATATTTCTTTCAAAAAGACAAACGTCTTGGAACAGATAAACATAAAGCTACCACCAGCAAGAAAGATAGTTTAGTTCTGTTAAGAAGAGAAAGCAAGTAACTCAATGCTTTAAAGAAGAACAAATATTTTAGAATGATTAATCTAAACATAAAATATGAATCTGAAACAATTATAATAATTACTTATCCATTACATAAAAGCAAATGCAAATGCATATTTTGAAATAAACATAAGTCAAAATTTAAGAATTACTTCCATTATTCTTCTAAATAATGTAAAATGACAGTGTTTTTTCTTTTAAAGAGTGTTAAAACACTTAAACCTAATTTTAAAACACTATCCCCCACCAACCAATTTCCAAGACATTTCATATTAAGTGGCAGAATCACCACAAAGCGGAAATTAAAGTAACTGAAAAATAATCATTTCCCCAACTGGGGGGTCAAACCTGAAAATGTTTACAATAAGATACTTCCTTGCTTGCTGTATTTAAAACATATGTATGTATAATTGTTTAAGGTGTCCCTGCCTTAAATGCTAAATTAATATCAGAGGTGTGGCAAATTAAATTGATAAGATTCTCTATAAGAATTTATCACATTCTACATAAAAGTAGTAAGAATTTGTACCTAAGTAATAACCATATAAAAATAAAGTATTTTTTTTTTCATTCAATATATTTGACAAGAAAATTTAAAAAAATAGGAGAACACTAAAGAGTCAGTTAAGCAGATAGAGACAGTGTAAAGAGAAATGAATTCCACACTCTGATTGCGGCACGAGTTCCACCTCTGAATATATCTCTTAAATCAAGCAGTGTGGAAAATAGTGTCTTAATACTAGGTGCCCTGTGCCTACTCTGCTATAAGTAGGATACAGAATGATACTACAGAAATAGAAAAAAACAGCAATTCTAGCATTAAATTATTTCACTATATTAGTGCAGTGCCCAGGGCCCAAAACCAAAATGTAGGTTTAACAGATCCTCTTTCAAAATGAGCTTTAACACTTGCCTCCACTGACAAAGCTTCTGTCTCTAATGATTGAATGATGATATTTTAAAGTTTATTCTCAAAATGAATTGAAGATATTTCAAACAGGCAGAATGTTTCGGCAAACAATAGAGATTTTTATGTTATACCAGTCACTCCTAGTTCTATGAAGTAAGAATGTAATATTAACATATTACCTATTCTGTTCAATGGTAAGTTGAAACAATTTACTTTATGATTTTTGTTAGTTTGGGTGATGGAACACCCACCACCAATTCATATGGGTCAACCATAAGTGTCCAATGAGGAGCTGAATTTACAATTAAGGCTTTTGAGTAGATGTGATTGACAAGCCTTCCTCCTAAAATTAACCTACTGATGTAGTATTTCAAAATTTTAAATATATGTAAACTGGTGATAGTTCTAAACAAATAGATTTTTTTGATATTTTATAAAGATTTTTTTGAGACAGTTTATGATGTAATAATATTCAATAAAAAAAGATAGCATACACTAATTTTATCTAAAGGCATTGCTCAACTAATCTGAAGATAAAATTATCTAATAAAAATATACTTAATTATAAAGTATATAATTTGATTAGAAAGGCTTCACTGTTCACTAGATTCTCATCTAGAGAAGAAATGATAAATTACTCATTATGTATGAAAGTTTCAATTGAAAATTTCACATAACTTAATTATTTGCATAGATAGTAAAAAAAATAAAGGATTTTAATAGACTTTAAAAACATAGTAGATAAAATTATACATAAGAGTTAAAATAATTTTCAGCTAACAAACTACTAAGCCCACAGTTACAACAGCAACATAATCACAACAACAAAAATCCAACTTTTTTGATTATCTCAGTCATAGCTACTTTGGAAATATGATTTTTTATATATTTCACAATTTCATAATACTATTTCTAAACCATTTATGAATTATTTTCAGATATTAGTAATGAAAATTGTTTCTCAATATTTGTTATAGAAAATAAGTAAGGTATGTTTATTCAATATATTTCTTTTGTGTGGAAAATATATATAAGAATTAGTTTAGCAGGTATCCACCTGCTTTCTTAGTACAAAGATGAAGGGAAATGGAACATACTTGTACTGTAGGACAACTATCACAACATAAAAATTTGTTCATTTTCTTTTAAATTTGAATTAAATACATATCAACATAGAATATTCTATAATATCTAACAAAAGATAGTATTTAAAAATTAATTGTGATAAGCTACAAAATGTCAAATTCTGTATAGTAAAATTCAATCAATATATAGCTGTCATATTAAAGCAAAGCACAGTTAGCAACTTCCAGATTCCTTTGTTCCAAAGTAACTATTACTTGAGATATGTCTATTCTGGCAAAAAATACACTGCAAATGATTCCACTGACACTGGCACACAAAGCACTGGACACTATAACTGATCACACTGGCAGTCACTAAAAGTATGAACAAAGAAACACAACACAAGTCATCTTGGCTTAGGGATTCGAAAAGAAATCGAACAAATGCAGTCTCTGGAGCGTAAACCAGAATGCAATACGACTAATGGGCAGTGGGCAGTGGGCAGAGGGCTGGGGGGCTGGAGGCTGGGAGGTCGCAGCCACTGACCTGCCATGGTGTGGGCCTGTCAGGCGAGGGCAGGGCGCGGGCGCTCCGCCGAGCTGCCGCCGCCGCCACCAGACACCGGCCCGCCCGCCGACGGGAGGTCGCAGACGAAAAAATCGATAGGTCGTCAACCTCCGCCGGTGCTAACACCGAACCGGGCGGGCCGCCGCGCCGTCGCCCGCCGCCGCAGCGCTAGCCCGCACCGGAACCCGCCGGGGCCTCAACACTCGACTAATAACAGACCCGAATTCGCCATTTTGAAACGGGAACAATGAGATATTTACTTTCGAACGTTACGACGGCGACGGTCGTTTTTCGCGATGGTGAGCGGAAACGGCGCGAAACGTAACGCGATTCGGTCGCTACACCGCTTTAAATAAATACGTACTCTGACTAGAAATCCCTTCGTCACCGCTGCCGATATCCGACATCTCAATCCACCGAAATCTACAGGCAATCCACTGATCTTTTGGGAACCTCTTGGACAAGTCAACTTGTCTATGGTTTTGAAGCCATCAAACTGAGGTTCTTTAAGAGACACAAAGAAAAATAATAAACAATTATAGAGTAATTTCACAATCACATTAATGTTTTTAATACGTAATCTAAAATTAAAATAAAAACATATAATTTTAAATAAAATGGTATCTAATTTTTTTTTACTTACTATTTATGCTGCTAAATAATTAAATTTAAATGCTGGCAGTACCTTGACATGAAAAACACTTCATAATTTTTGTCGTCAAGCAGATTTTAGTACAAATATATACACAAAATGTATAAGCACGCTACCAGCTGTCTCAAATACAATTTTTAATTGTTTTGTAAGTAATATATTTTTGACAAAAACAATGTTTTAAAAAATTTTAACATTTTTTCTCTTCTATGATCATAAATTACATCTAACTTAGGATTTTGCTAAAATACACTAAGGATATTTATAAATTTGTAAGATTACTTTATAGGATATTTTATTTTGTAGTGTTTTAGTTAGCTTAGTGTTCTTTATTTCATATACGAAGATTTATTTTAATAGAGTGTTAAACGCTTAATTAACTTGTGATATTTTTTATGAATAAATGATTACTGGCAAGAATTTTTAAGTAAATGGCAAGATTTTACTAGGTTGTCATTGCCCTTTGTATTTTCCCGCTTTATATTGAACTAGTTCGAAGAGAAAAGCATTGGTTGAGGTATTTTTACTAAAATTCTATACATTAATAAAGCATTTAAATATAAATTGCATTTAAAAAATCTTGATATTTTTTTGCTACCGCATATTAAATAATATAGCATATCATAGCATATAACAAATGATTTGCTATAAATTGGAAATGATATCAGAAATGTAAATTTAATTTGACTGTTTTTGAGCATAATTTCACTTATTGTTTGGGTATTTGGCTTGTTTTTATGATTTTTAAAATCATATTGTTTTTGACATTTTAAAAAGTATAATACCTCAATAATGTAATTGTACCAAATCCAAATATTTTAGAATGTTTAGTAAATTAAAGCACATTCATGTACATAAAAAACCACATATTTTTATTAAATACTCTTGTATGTTGTAAACTGAATCTTAGAATAATATAAAGGGCAGAATAAAACATCAGTTTAATATTACAAATGACTATAATTTTGTCACAATTTTTCCATACAATGTTAATAACTTTTTACCTTACACCTATTTTTATAATACATTACTTAAGATTAAGGTTGTATTTCGTTATTTAAAATTTTCCTGTTTAATTTCTAATTATATTCTACGGAGTCAGTTTCCAATGAGACATTTAATATTAGGTATATTCCAAATGAAACCTCACGAGGAACGCACAATCTTAAAAGAAATTTTGAAAAAATTCCGAGTACTCGATCGCGCCACACTAATTGTAATTCGATTAGATCTTATCATATACTAAAATAATTCTTGCTTAGACCACTACGAGAAGTTCGTTAAAAACTGTACAAACATTTGAGCCGCGTCGCCGCCGCGCCGGTCGACGCCGGGCTCGGGCGGCCGCGGGCGCGTGACGACAGTGTACTTGCGTTGTACTTGGACGCGCCGTAATTGACCACCGAGCCACCTGGCCCGCGAGCACCGGCGTGCGCTACTATAATAATTATAATAATTAAGTATCAATAAAATTGAGCTAGATTCGAACTCCGTCACCCGTCAGAGCTCTGTTGTTCACCTCGTGTTGCTATCGTCACGCGTCCGGGGCGTCCGGGGAGTCCCGGTACCGCCGCGAGCCCGCCGTCCCAGTTTATTGCTTCAGACAGTGTTCGTGTATAATGAAATATTGCTCCGGGCGGCGGCTCTCCGTCGCGACGAGCGGTAATGAACGACCGTTAAAACCATGTGTATAACAATTGTACTAATTATCGATATTAGAGATAAATTTTAAAATTTCATAATATTGCCACAAGTTAGAATGAATTTTACAAAAATATACATACTGTACAAATAGTGTCCGCGGCCCTCGGCGCGCCGGCCGGGGCCGCACGGCGCGGCGACCGCGGGCGGCGCCTGCGCCCG
>JAEBDU010013396.1:314029-383905 GCA_016802625.1 Heliconius numata | reverse complement strand
TGCGCCCGCGCGCGCACGCCCGCGCCCCGCGTGCGCGCCTAACACTAACTCGTTGATAGACACTTACCTACACCCCACCCCCTCTCTGCTCCTCTACCGCCCCCTGGCGTTGCACTACCCCGCCTCCTCACTCCTCCCCGATACAAAACGTGCCAAAAGGACAGAGGCGAATCACATTTTATATTATTATAAAAATGGCTAGTACGCAAAGTACACCATTAAATAGTCGTAAAATGACAGGAAGTGAGCCGTCGCGGCGCGGTCGGCGTCGCGATATATAAAATACAAACATGGTTACGATAGTAGAGCAAAAATATAATCATGATTTAAATTAAATAAAAATATAATTAATATAAAAAAGCGTAATAAAGCACTCGTTTATGTACACAGGCGCGTCCCCGCGACGCGGCCCCGCCCCCGCGTCTTGTTTATTGTTTTTGAAACTTAACAAAGAGATCATTATGTTGATATTTATAAAACAAAGGGCAATATACATATTTTGTCTAAGCTACTAAATAATTCACAAACGATAGTGACAATTGACACATTACTTATTATACACAGGATTTTATGATTATTTATACATATATATTTGTAAATAATATACAACGTAAGAGATACCAATTTCGTGGTACATTATTTAAATTGATCGTTAATAAGAAATCAATGAGCTAAAATCGGGTTACAAAAAAACTTATACAAAAACTTTAATGTCGGGGGCGGAGCCGGCGAGTGTTGCGACAGTAAACAATATCAGTACATTAAATAAGTAACGCTAACACGCAAAAATAATAATAAATATAAAATAATATATCTTAAGCAATCTTAAATACCCTGTTGATTTCATTCATAAACTTATCGTTCGTCCTCTGAATCAAACAATAAATAAATATAACGCGTCGTAGGTGTAGTGCAACGGCTCCCGGCTCCCCACGGAGACTGCACAACGAAACAAAACAGCGCCTATACAAACTCGGCAAAATATCCCCTATGTACATATTGCATTAAAACGGCAGTAAACGAATTTTATATTAAAACATGTAAGAGGTTCCAATTGAACTATAGTCAGCGACAACTTGTTTAAATATTTCTATATCGTTCCTATCTACGCGCACCGCACGCTCACCGCGGTGCCCCCCTCTATAACGACGACCCCCACTCCCCCTATTATATATATATATATAAATTCTTTCGAGTAAACCTATCATTAACGTATATGTCTTTCTTACGTATGTTATTTCGTTTTTACCTTACATTAAAATTTATCGTTTGTGCAAACAAAATAATGTCAACAGACGACTCCCCCAGCTAACCCCCTACCGTCCGAATCGAAATAAAAACATGAACAACATACAAAAGACTTAAGAATAGACGAAGCGAGACGATGCCCGCTATGGCAGACGTTTAACAACAAAACAATCGAACCTCAGCACCCCGTGTAAATATTATGCATTTAAAACATTAAACTAAACCTATGCGACGAGCGCTAAGATAAGATGGCGCAACGATTCGTAAAAAATACATGACCACATGAAACCGACGCTAGTCGTTCCGGTAACGTTGTGTCGCGTGCGACCGGCGGTGCACAACACCGTACAGCGCCGCGCAATAGTGCACGGCGGTGTAATAAGTACATCACATACACACTATCAACTCCACTTTGTAAAAATGCTTAGTTTACTCGTAAATAGCAACAGCGTGACCGACTCCACGCAACTCCACGCAACTCGTCAACTAAACTTAAACGAAAGTATAATCTACACGTATCTCGTAGGCCGCTCTTGTGACTTAGATAAACAAACAGCGCGCGGCTCGCTCGATGCTGGCCCTTGTTATTTAATTTTCCTTAAAATTTGACTGACTAGCCGACACGAATCAGTAAGTGACTAGAACGCGAAACACTTGATTGGCAAGACTTTTGGAGGCTCCACACGCGACGAGGCGGAGCGAGCGAGCCGCGCGGCCGGCGATGCGGGGACGTGCGATGGACCGAAATAAATACGTACAATATTTACAAATAAATCCTACAAATTAAGCTCTTCAGTTTGAAAAAGATCAAATTACATCACTAGGGGTCTCCGTGTGGGAGACCGGAGATTCACGTCACTAACAGAAGCCGCCGAAGCCGACTGAGGGCACGGAGGGCACGGAGGGCACCGAGGGCACGGAGGGCGCGTGCTCGCCGCCCTTGTGCAGGTCCAGCAGCGGCGGCGCTGACAGGTACTGCTGGTGGTGCGCGGGCGGCGCCGCGTACCCGTTGTAGTACGCCGAGTTGTAGGGCGCGTAGGCGGGCGGCACGCCGGGCGCGTACCCGTACTGCCACTCTGACAGGTAGCCGGGCGCCGGCCGCATGAGACCCGTGCCCCAGCCGCCGCCGTAGCCCACGAAGGGGGCTCCGTAGCCGTTGTTGCCGTACGCGGGCGCGCCGTACGCCGGGTAGGGCGGGTACAGCGCGGGCGCGTACTCGGGCAGCGCGGGCACGGGCGGCGCCTGCTCGCCCGCCGCGCCACCCGCGCCCCCCACGCCCGCCACACCACCACCCGGGCCCTCCGCGATGGACGGGATCTGGTCCACCAGCGACTCGAGGCCGGACAACGACTTGGAGGCCACATCCTGCGCCTTGGTCTTGGGCGTGCCGGGGCCGGAGTCGCCGCCCGCGTACTCGCCGGGGGAGCCCGCGGGCGGCGGGTGCAGGTGGTCGGGCGTGCGGAAGGGTCCGCGCACGAACCCCGTCTCGCCGTCGCCGGTGGGAGTCGACCTGCAAGGTACGAAAAAACACTGTTATTAACTATTTCATAGTCTTTTACATCTCAATTTCTCGCTTACTGGCATTCCAACTAATATGGCCATTACATAATAGTATATTACTATAATAATTTTACGTATAACACATGAAACTGTAATAAAACATGAAGGCAGCAAAACTACAAATATATCGAAAATCCATAACTGTAACATTCTGTTTACAGTTAAATGATTATAGTGTCAAACCAGTGTAATCTATACTTATAATAAGATCATAACGGCGCAGTGTCTGTACATGGAAGATAATATATAAGTAAAAATTTCATTGGTGGTATTTAAAAACGTAATAAAACCAAAAACGATTATTTTAATTTTGTTAAGCTTCCCTTAACATTTAGTGTTTGTTTTATTTCAATTGGTTTATAAATAAAAAAAAATATACCATTTTAAAGAAAGTTGTTCGAGAAAATTGCTATAAATAACTGTTTTATTGAATTGGCTGAAACTTTACTTTTTAATATAGGTATACATATTGTTTTTAAAATGTAATTATTATTAGAAAACGAAAGTAATGCAGATTAATAAGATAATAATTTTTGAGTTTAATAAAAATATTAGTAAAATAATGTAATATCTAAATGAACAAATACTTGCCTATTAAAATTGCTAGGATACATGGAGGGATGCTGATGTAGCTGGTCTAATCGGGGACTATCTCCCACGCTGTTGCCTGAAACAGTTATATTTTGTTTATTAATAACAATTACTTAATAATATAACAATATTGACGATTTATCAAAATTAAAATTATTGAACTAAAATATGTAAAAATTGTATACATTTCTTTTAGTTGATAAAAATATATTTAGCTTCAAGCATCTCCCGCATGTTGTAGTCTTACCTAAACTATGTGAGAGACATAGATATTGTTTGTAATTTGTGTTTCTTTCTACCTAATACCAAAAAAATTGTATTACTTATTTAGGCGAGACCACTAAGAAGTAGGCAATCACAAATAGGTTACGACCGCATATGATATGAAATCATCATAGCTAAATACGTTATAATATCAACACACTATTAAGTTATTGTTTATCTAGTGCAATATACACTATAATTTTCTTATTGATTTTCTTTAATTTTTTTTACCCACGTACCGCTGCCGTATAACAGCGTCGGTACTAGCACTGTATTGTGTACGAAACGTGCAACGCTGACGTTTTGCCATCTCATCAATGCAGCTAATGTACCGTTAAATCTGGTACGGTATTGGAGGAAGGAACTATAAATTACTTGTGTAATATATTTACGTAAAATATGATATTTACCTTGGTCCTGTTGGTAATGGTAGTCTGGTAGCCGCGAGTCGGCGTCGTAGAGCGCGCCGCCGAACGAGCTGCCGCCCACGCCCGCCGCCGGCGACAATTCCGCGCCGCCCGGGTTGCTTTGCTGCACGTTGTCGTTTAACAATTTATTTATTATATATATATCCTCTAACCTCTTATCATTGTAAGACTAAATTCACTAATAGGTTATTAAAATCGAATTATGATCAAATGGTCCTCCATTGGAGGTCCTCTGTTGGTCATATGACTTGACAAATATGGATTATATACTCATAAGTCACAAACATAGGAAATATGCCAAATATAAACGTCCATACATAGTAAATACTTACGCATACACAAGTACGTTCATGTATGCGCACACACTAATGCAGACAAATACTGATTGTCATTTTCATCATGATTCTATTGTATAGTATTGTTTTTATATATTTACAATTACTTTTATTTATATACTTTTTTAGATTAGCGGTATAAGTGGTTTTTGTTTGTTATATAGTTATTTTAAATAAATCATTTAAATTATTGTTCATTCCATCGCGTTATACAGAATGATTCCTAATTGACAGATCCATACCTTATTGTAATCAGATAGTGAGGAGTTGCTATTGCTGCCGGGGTGCATATCCGTGCTGCCCATGGGGCTGGCGTCGTCGCGCGGCGGCTCGAAGTCCAGCGCCGCCATGCCTGGCGACACCGGGCCCGGCGACGAGATGGCCGCGCCGATGTCACTGGACAGCTCCGCGCCGTACGAGCCCGCGCTGCCCGCGAAGTGGTGCGCCTCCGTGTACGCCGGCGTGAGCGGCGCCGGCGCCGGCGACGAGTGCTGACTGTAGGGCGTGTGCGCAGGCGACGGCGTGTACGAGTGCAGCGCGCCCGCGCCGCCCGCCGGCGACGCCGCCGGGAACGGCGTGCTGCCGCCGCCCACCACGCCTACCGGCGCCGGGGACCGCGCAAATCCGCTCGACGCGCCGCCGCTCTGCAACCAGACAGTGTGGCGTTATAGATATCATTGAACTATTTTGTATTTCCGTAGCCCTTCGACTGCCGCCTTTGTGACACACAGACAACTACATATTTAATATGTGAATATACATAAGAATAGGATTAATTTGTAACGTAGCCTCAATAAAATATTAACTATAATTTATAAAGTTACTGTTCGTTATACAATAACAACAATTGACTATTTTACTATATATAAAAAAGCAAAATAAAAAAAAATGTAGAACATATTTGACAATGTCAAGTGTTGTGTAGGCACAACAAACAAGTGTAACAGTAGTATATACCTGCGTGGTATCCCTCGCGAATGACAGCGGGTCGTGGCTGAACCGCGGCTGCGGCTGCGCGGCCGGGCTGGGCTGCTGGCGGTAGGCGGCCGGGCTGCTGGCGTAGAGCGGGGAGCGCGCTGCGAATCCGCGCGCGCCCACGCCGCCCACGCCGCCCAGCCCCGGCGACCCGTAGCCCGCGCGCGGCGGCGACGGCGCCGAGAACGCGGCCGGGCTCGACGGGAACTGAGGTAAGACACACTTATATATCAACGTATTTATTACAATCATGAGAACAACACAATAGGTTCATTGACTTATTTCGTCAATATCTGCTTCAAAATATTTTGTTTTATTAAAACATACGATTCTTTTAAACATTTAGTTTTAAATGTTTTTTTTTATTTTAATTTGAAATGAAAATCGCTACTGGACATAACTTTATATTAAAATATTAAATTACAAATCTTTTAGGTATCAAAAAATTATGTAATATTTTTTCTTTATTATCTACTGACTTTACTAATTCCATCGCTACTGTGTTCTCGAAGATCAATTAAAGATTGAAATAAAAAGTTTCCTTTATTAGTAATAATCAACACGAAAGGGAACGATGTGTCCTAACACGACATTGTCTTTGCCTGCCCTGCTGTATGGGGATTACATTTTTTAAAATATAATTATAACGAAATAAGACCTGCTGTTGCGGCTGCGGAGTAGCTGCGAGGCGCTGCGGGCCCGGCGAGTAGGGTTGCGAGCGAGGCGATGCGTAATGCCGCGGCGACGACGAGTACCCACCGCCCACGCCCACACTCACACCAACACCGCCGCCCGGCGACGCGTACCCGCCGCGCGCCAAACCCAGCTGCCCGCCCACGTCCAGTGGCGAGTCCATGCCGCCACCCGCGTTGGGCTGGTAGTAGGGCGAGCCGTCGTGCGCGTGCTGCGCGTGCTGCACGCCGTACATGGAGGGCGACGCCAGCGCCGGGAACTCCCCGTGCAGGTACTGCTCGTGCGGCAGCGTGCCGTGCGACGACAGTTGCGGTTGCAGCATGTTGCTAGACTGTTGCGACTCCACGTCCACATACGTCTGTAGAATACACAGAGAACAGAACAAACTATTTAGCATTCTCTATATATTCACCGAATTTATGAGGTGTTGGTGCATGGTGATATAGTGCATATAAAAATCGATCAATAGAATTATTTTAATCTTTACAAATAACCTTCAACTTCACGCTGTAGAGTACCGCGCAATAGCATGGCAGACTAGTCTCTAGTGTTAAGATACTTCATTTCTAACATTCCGCCGAATTTTTCGCGGCATTGCGTGTTGGTAGAACTCGACGCCGGGTTTTTTGGCTTGTTTATTTATTTATTTATTTTAAATTGGGAAACAAACAGCATTTACAATCCTTTTTAGCATAATACATATCCATATTACATTTGCCAATAAAGTTGTTCCCAGAGATTATTTTAATTTAGATTATTTAATTCATTCCCTCAAGTGGGGATCGAATCTACAACCGTCGCGTAACAATCACACCTTATGCCCCTGCGCCACGGCGGCCTCAGACAAATAAACTTCAAATGCTCTATATCAAAATCAACCTGCACCTGCTGCTGCTGCTGCTGTTGTTGCTGCTGCTGCTGCTGCATGAGGAACTGTTGGTCCTCGGGGCGTATCTTCTTGGGGCGGCCGCGCTTCTTCTTGGGCGGGTGGTCGCCGGCGAGGTCGAGCGCGGGTGGCGGGCGCGGCTGGCGCGGCGCGCGGGGCGTAGGCGGCGCGGTCTCGCCGTTCTCCAGTTTTACCTTCTTGGGGCGACCTCGCTTCTTCTTGAGCGGCACCTCGGTGCCGTCCTCCAGGATAATGGTGTCCCCGGGCTCGGGCTCCATCGTCAGTCTGTAAGTGGACGAGCTTTGGTGCAATATTTTTAATCTGTCGTATACGAGTTATAATTGTTCTGTGTACTTATAAATTTACGTCATGCTGTACCCTTCATAAAGCGGGATAGGCGGAGGGAACGTATTGTTAAGACACTACATTCTCCATTTTCCGCCCAATTTCCGAAATATTGCGCGTTGAAGACTTGCATATATATATATATATATATATATATATATATATATATATTAATGTTCCAATATGTTTACCGAACTTCATTTTGATAAATAGAGGTTAGTTCTAAAATACTTTTTTTTTATTTATCAGCCTTTTTTATTTACGCTTTATGCCGCATACAGCAGGGTAGGCAGAGGGAAACTAGGGTAGGGAGGCATTGCGTGTTGAGTGGCGGAACTCAACGCCTGGCTTTTGTCTTGATGCCAGAGCGAAATACGTTATTATTGAATTTCTGTTCAACTTCGAGATATAACGTGTTCATTTGCAAAACTCAACGCTACAGTGTTTGAGTTACCAGACCAAAAATGAAAATAATTTAGAATCACCATCTGATCAAACAACAATTGTATTTTCAGTAATGCGTGGACACACGGGAAATGCCTTTAATTGATGGACATTTAACGAAGGTAAAGCCAACAAGTACAAGTGAGTTTGTCCTATTACATTAAAGACCCCAATATTTTTTTTTTTAAATATCCTCCATGTACAGAAATCGACCAATCCCTTACAATGTTATTATAAGTATAGGTAGGTATATTAAATAAATTAATGCATTGCAAATTAATATACTATATATATATTATACTATAATTATTTATTATTTTAAGTTGGTTTTGTTTTTAATCTTTGTAGGGAGATTTTTACAGATTTCCGCTATTTGAAGATAATTGCTAAGAATTATCATTTGGCAACTGAGAACACTGTTTGTTAATAAATATTTTAGGTTACTCACATTAAGAATAGAAAAATATTGCATAAATGTGGAACACTTTAAAAATGTAAAAAATAAAAATGACAAACTAGTCTAAAAGCGTCAAGTAACGCACCTGCGTATTTCCATCTCCTCGTGGGGCCGCCGCCCCGTGGTGTCGGGGAACACGAGCTCGGCCTCGTCCACGTGCGCCACCAACCCGTTCAAGTAGTCGCGGAACTTCTTCAACGCCGCGTAGAACGGCACCTTGTCCGCAGCGCGGGGCAGTTGGGCACAGCGCGCCGACGACGACGGCATCACCCACATATAGGTACCAGTACCGGCCACGGTGTCGGGCTGCTTCCCAAAGCAGAACTCCTTCTTGCCGGAGAACACCTCGTAGATTAGTTTCCCGTTGAACACGGCGACCTTCGGTCGGAACGTTTGCAGTTTCTCGAGTAAAATGGCGGAGCCCTCCTTGATCTCGCGCCGCGTGAGGTCTGCCGAGCCCTTGGTGGGACGCGACACCATGTTTGTGAAACCAATGCCGAAGTTCAGCAACTGCGTAATACACACAACACGCAAGTGAATGGGTATACAATCTATTGTGACTTACTAATGAATTATGTAAATAAATAAAAATAGAAGTCGTCCGACATCGTCCGACGTCCGTTTTCCACTCCGGGAAATGAATTAATTTCATCTCTGATAACAAGATAAAAGGCGATATTGCATTCTGACCTCAACATACAATGTCTAAAAATTGGGCAGTGCGAATGGAGTGAAGTGTCTTAATACTGGTCTCCCTGCTTTAATGAGATCTCGTGGGGTAGAGTATTCTACATGTTCTTCTTACACTAAACTAGGTAAGACTAACATCCCTGAACAAAATTTACACATAATTTCTACAACAGATGCATTTTTGAAAATATTCAGTTTATTGTTTTGGAAAAGAAATAATAATATGATGATACTTCCAGGCATATCCCCTTAGACTTAAAACTATCAACATCATTTCATCACAATAATATATAAAAAAAATAAATGAATGTTATTATGCCTCAAACAATATTACCAATATTTCAGAACAAATATATCTTTCAAAAAAATAACATAAATGTTCTTCTCGACAGATTATTTAGGTGATACAAAATAATATCCAGACTCCATTCGTAACGAACGACCTAGGTACACTAACGTAGAGTCTATTATTGTATTTTCTTTATTTACATTAGTTTTATTTAATAAACAGTGTAGAATTAATAAGGTGCAAATGCAATCGACAAGTGAACTAAAATTTACAACATTCGCGTATCTGCTTGTTGCGTCTCTCACTCAGCTTTGTAATCAATTTACTTCTACCATTTATAAAATAAACAAAATACAACATTTTAATGTTATATTGTTGAAATTTATGAACTTTTTTTCATCACTTACTATTAAAATGCAAGCAATTTTTTCTTAAAATCGTTATATTCGCAAATTTGGACCGTCATATATTTTAGATATGACTAACGTGTCCCGCATGTAGCAGGGTAAGCAAAATGAATCTAATATGAACACACTCCGTTGCCCACGCACCGCCTAAATTTCAAGACAACGATCGTTGAGTAGCGAAATTCAACGAGGTGCTTCGTCTTGTTAGCAGAACGAGGAATGGTAAATAAATCATTCTTGCTAGTGGAATTCGAACCCACAAGCCACACGTTTATAACCAGTACAGCATTTATTGTTGTTGCTCATTTAACAATTAAATACTGGTAATAAAGTTTTATTTGTTTGTATTTTTACAAACTTCATAAACTTACACAAGTTGATGAAAATATCTGTAGGGCGTTACCTGGGATGTTATTTAGATAGCAAATTTTTTACAAGCTTTGTCTAGATTTAGCTAAAATAATAAATAAAAATAAGTGAATACAATCAAACAAACCGCGAGAATTAAAATGCCTAAATGTTATTTCAGTTATAAATACTTTTGACGCCGATTTCGTTCTATATGCAACCAAGATTATGTAGGACTGAAAAGTAATGACTGTGGATCATAGTCAAAGTCAAATAATATTCTTCAAAACAAGAAGTTACATGCTTCATGTTTTAAACGTCAAATGATTGACCACCGGTTCATTAAAGTTACTTCCTCACACCTGAGAAGAACTGGCGCAAGAAACGAGGCAAGAGACTTTGCTTTTTATACCTGATTGCGCGACGCAAAGAAGGCTAATATGTATGTTCCTTAATTTAGTGTGTTCCGATGTGGTGTTTTAGAAAACAAACACCTTGTTTACTTTCTATTGAAATACATAACATGACGTCTCTTGGTACTACCGACATGTGTAGAGGTTTTATTTTGTTCCATTATATTAATATAAATGTGAACACATTTTTTTTATTTTATCACTATTTTTTACTTACGTCTTATCACACGCGTGTTAGATTTAATCTATTACATATCTTTAAAATAACAACACTTATATGAGTATTAGTTTCTGTGCTCTGCAGTTCAGTATTTGGCATTTAAGTTGCCAATTAATTATACTAATAACCATAACTTAAACTAACAACTATTCCCAACTATAACAAAGAAAACATTCGAATACATATAGCCATATTTAGCCAGTAACAAACCTTATAGTCCTCATCGGCGCTCATTTGCTCGCGCGTGAGGCCGGACAGGTAGAGGCATTTCCAGAAGTGGTTCCCCGGGCCGGCGTAGTGGTGCCCCTTGTACGCCGCGAATAGCCCCGGGTTGATGCCGATCTGCAAACACGTGAGTACACGCTGTTAGTATGTCTCGTCTTCTTTAAAACTATTTATTCTTTAGTTACTAATTATCGTAGGCGTAGTAGTAGAATCAGACCAGAATTTCATAGTACCAATAAAATTAAGCTGAAAAACTTTTACATAAAAATATCTATTGGTAGTAAATGAATTGAGAGAGAATTGGAAGTAATCAAAAATATATATTTATCTAAAGGTTTTACATTTCAAATTCAAATTCAAAAAACAATTGAACTTTAACTCGATTTCGATAGGATGGTCTTCCAAGGGAATACTGAAGGCCAGATCCTCCTTGAAAAATATGCCTATATACCTACTATGCTAATCACATTACCAAATACTTGAGAAATCCGTGGGAAATTCTACTACAGTTACTCTTTTGTCACTTTTTCATCAATTATAATATGCAAAATCAAGTTTTTACATCAACCGCTGCCGCTGCGGACGGTAGCAAGCAATGAAACAATGCGCTACTTTTATTAATTACTTTTTTAACACCATTCGAATCGTCAAGTGGCAAATCTTAAATCAATTATGAAACATTATAACGCGAGCGCGATACGGAGCCGCGGACGAGCGGAGTATTTCAATGTTGCCGTAAAACAATCGATTTCGTCATCGTCATTAAAACGTTACGAAATTAAATTTTGTGTTAACTTTAGTTTATAATTAATTAATATTTGGTAGAAGTTTGGTTATGTTAATCGCAGGACAGGTTGTGTTGGTAGAATTTAAGAAAAAATGTATTGATTCGAAAAATGTTTAAAGATTATAAATTGTTTGTGGGTGGTCTATTGAACTATCATTGGCATACTTAAAAATAATAATAGGTGTTTTTAAAGCGTATTTCTTAGTATGCTAAGAGAGATATATAGTGGCGCGGTGGTCGATCGTACTCACAATGATGATGTCGAGGTTCTCCGTGAGGTGGTCGGGCAGCGTGCGCCGCGACACCTCCTCCTCGCTCATGCCGTTGAAGCGGTCGTGCTTCTTGCGCTCCTTGACCGGCCTCACCGCCGCCAGCGCGCCCTCCAACACCCCCTCCACCTTGATCTCCATGCTGGAACGCAATTTGTTACAATCAGAGTATAGACAGGATATGACATTGTTTCAATATAAATAAATAACTACCACGATTACAGTCAGATTGTCCTGCTGTTTCTAGTATGTAAACGCTTTCGAATGATTTCTGTACTCATTCTTTTATTTAGTTACATTTCTTGAGATTATTGTGATTTTCGATACATAAGTGATACCAAAAGATATAAGGTACATTTTTAGAATTATTATTTTTATAAATCTTTCATCTTAAATGTCTATTCATTATTTCTAATAAGATTTAAGTCTTTAAAAGAAGTGATAAACTAAACTAAACTTTACACAAAAAAAATGGTATAACGTTCAATGCTAAATGTGAAAGTTGAATTTATTAATTAAGAAATTAGTGTGCGTTACAATTTTTTTATTAAATTTGCATTATGACAATGCAAATTTTGCAAAAATCGTCCATTCCATATTCTTCACATCTACCGCGCCTTGCGTACACACATGCATGTTGTATAGCGAACCAAACTACGGACAACATACTTAAAAGTGGCTAAACTGTTTCTCAAAGAGGAATTTGTATCCACGAAAACCGTGAACCGTAGATAAATATTTGAAAAAATGCACTTCAACAGTTTTCAGACAGCGTAACTACGCTTAATTTAAGTTAATAAATCTTTCACAGTTACTTAATTCAAATGAATTCGCCGCGACAGGTACCCAGCGCCATTTATGGCAATACCGAGTATCTAAAGTTACAACAACAGCACAGTTATATGAATAGTAGGTATGGTACGAAACGTCAGCTGACTTTCTACAGCATCCCATTTGCAAAACATATCGGCATTCATAGTTTCCTATACGAACAGTACCTTGGAATACTATTTTCACTATATTGTTGACCTAATAATTAGAGAAAGCTGGAATTAATTGTTATAATGATTTTACTGTACGACTTTTAAATGTAGAAAATAAACGTTTTCACCATAAACTGTAAAAAAAATACTGATGTGCACATAATATGTCCGCAAAAGAATTAAGTATTTAATTTCTATTAAAATATATAATAGTTTGTATGTGCTCTAAATTCTGTTAATAATATGTTTAGCAGTGGAGCGCTGAGCGCGACCGGAACGAAAGCTATATTTAAAAAAAGAGGGTCTGTCGTGGCGCCTCGGTGCAAACCGCCGATAATTTTACTAGGTTTTGTAGAACAGTCCAGGCGTAGGTCCAGTCAGGCAGGCAGTGTCTGCGCCGTACTCTTCTATAATATAGATAGATAGCAATAGCCTATAGAGGCCATAGCGACAAGCGACATTACAAATCGGCAATCGTAAACGTCTCGGATTACGTCGCCGTACGTATATTTCAGGCACGTTTTCCGATCTCTTGTCCTAGAAGATAATCTGCCTACGCGGCGGAGGGCCTTCACTATGTTACCATTACAAAGCGGATCCGTAAAAACGCCGTTGTTAACTATATAATTTATATTAAAATAATGTTTTTTCAATGATTTCAATAGGAAACTTAAAAGTTTAGAAAATGACGCGTATATAATGCAGTTGAGTAATAGTGTACGTAGGCATGGATGTGAGCGCAGTTGCGACCTTTATGTCTCAAGTGTATAGATAATGCATCCTACATTGGCTTGCGCCACAGTTTGAACATAAACGAGGCGTCACAAACTAGTTGTAGGTATCTTTAATTCTGTGCTCTGTTGCTAACCTAATAAATGCAGGCCGTATCGTGGAAATCTCCGTCGGGTGCGTTCAGCGTGGTCGCGCCTTGTACTCCGTCCGCATCGCCGGCCTCGCGGAGCTTCATCATTCCCCTCTAACGTATTACGTGTGATTATATTTTCGACGTCCACAAATAACAAAATAACATAATCCGCAAAGTTATACATGTTACTTGTTACGAGCGCGTTGTTGTTATTTACGAGTGAATGAAGCGCCGGCACACGAAGACTCCGCACCCTCGTAAATCATTTATTTTTATCACTCAACAAATATTCAATAATATTTAATTTAGCGTATTTTAATGTAATAAAACTACAATATCGCAGAAGCGGCAGATAGCTACTTAATTTCCATATGATTCAAAAATATGATAATTTTTTGCTCCGAGACCTCGAATATTGAGCTGCGTCGTTGCTTCAGGTGCCATTTGCATGCTAATTATTAGTCTAGTATATTTTAGCTAGTGTTTATTATAGTAGCAAAAAACCTAATTATGAACGCAAAAAAAACTAAAGCGTGTAGTTTCTACAATTATACGAGTTTCCCGTTCCATGCTCTAAGCTCGGTGGAGAGAGGGTCCGCTCGCGTCAGCGGCATGCCACGACTCCAAAACGGACGTAAAATCAATTAAACAAAATTCAAATTTTAATTTAAGTATTAAGTCGGTGAAATGTTTCTTTTTATCGCCCCAGAAAGTTGATAACTGCGAAGGCGCAACCGTTTGCGTTTTTCATGTGTTTCAATGAAGTTTTTCGTTACATTTTTCGAGGTGGCATAGCGGAACACGAAAAGATAATTGAGGCTAAAACGATTATAACGTGGAAAGCATTATAAACGTTCGGTTCGGACGAATCCACCTTGATCTGATTATTTCGCTCGAATTTTTGGCTAGCGATAGCGCGGGCTTCAGTTCCGGTACCGAAATACTTGCGACGTAAACAGTGCGCGGGCTGCGCGCGCATCCCACTGCCGCTGCCCGCGGCCGCGCTCGCCACCACACCACCACCACCGCCACCACCACCACGACATCGGACGCTGTGTCATCATTAAGACCACCTCTTATCTGTGCGTGAGGCGAGCGGTGCGCCTTTGTTGGAAATCTTGTATTGTCATTAAGTAACGGTAAAAATGTAATAAATTGCTATCATTACTAAGAACTGTGACAGGCCGCAAAACTGAAATAGCATTAGACAAGCTACAAAGCAGTCAAGAATAGGTACCTACTCAACGCAAACGCGAATCGCATCTTTCCTTCTAAATGATATAGTAGGTACCTACTACGTACAAAGTACGAGGCGAGTCGGAGCGGCGACTACGGTAGTCTGTACCAAATCCTGCACATGCCGCGCCATTCGTTCGTTGGGTCATTCGAGAGTGGCCTTCCTTTTGAGCTCGCTCGGTCGACTCCTTTCACTACCCTTAATTTCAATCATTGTGTCAGTTTTATCTTAAATTCGGTCGTTAGCAATTAAAGCGCGCTGGAAATTGGAACCGACCTTCGAAACGCCCGAACCAGTTGCGGAAATTGGTCGCGTCCCATTCGATTTACCTTCCTTCAGCAGATGAGGTCATCAAAGCTTGTAGCGAGAACTTGCGTTTACATTTACGCAGCAAACACTGCACCTACTGTATACGTACGTATAGCGGAGTGTAGTATAGTGCACGCTATCTACCCGCACCGTACCGCTCTACGTCGCCACCGCCATACAACCATACATACGTATACGTACGTCTCTATACAAGTATACAGTGTGCTCGTAGTATGTACCTATAGCCGTTATTTCAACATCGTTTTCAAGTAGACGAAGGCCCAATTACTACTGGTATTTTATTAATTAATTATGTTCTAGTGCTTGTTCGTTTAAAAACTCACGTTTTTGCGAGGATGGAGGCGACGCAAAGTGATCTCAAAGTTTTACTCTATTCGGCTACTAGTTTTTGCGCTAACGGCAATGTAGCCGAAGCGATTTCGACTTTCAAGGGTATTCGGGGCAGAAGCAAAGCGTCGATTAGGTGTACAGTAGTGGTTTTGAAAGGCGGTTCAAATACATGAAATCGATTCTCAACGGCTGAGATGTATTCGACGGCGAGTTTGCGATGTCACGCGCTCGGCGGCTCTCGGCGCTACGTGACCGCGGCGCCTCGCACGGGCTCACGACACACGGTGGGTGCGCGACGCGGCCCGCCGTGCACGGTCTGGGCACGCCTCGGTCGAATCATTGTACAAACGTTCCCAAGAAATTGACAAAAAAATACACGTTCAATTATACTTCACTCACTAATTAGAATTTATGATTATGTTTTGCTTATGCATATTTCCGAGCATATTACTAAAATTGAGGACGTTTTTTACCACGATTTATGTAATCACTATATATAAAAGTTGGTCCACTCGTATATTTGTATATCATTTACTATTTATTATAAGAAATTGTAAAGTATAAAGTTGCGTATTTGGGGCATGTGTTCAGACTTTAGATACACAACATGCTTCCATACATGAGCTTGAAATATCGGTGGTAAAAGAAAGTCATAGCCAACGAGTACTTGCTGAAGACATCAGAGAATGGACGAGAATGAAAAGCGACGTTGATTTACTTAATTTATTAATACTTAGTTCTGTGGAAAGTGGGGAACAGTGTCTTAACACTAGGTTCTCCCTCTGCCTACCTGCTTTATTCTGGACACAGCGTGAAGCTGATGTACTCATTTAACCAAGGATACAAAGTATGCGGAGTTGGCGTGAGGCACTATATGAAGAAAAATTATAAAAATATCGATTGACACACCTACGAGTACCTCATACTATTAACTGAAAAGTCACAAATTTAAGTTTCGAAGACATTCAACGTGAGTAACGGGCATCAGACACGTCGTGAGTCTCGATCCATTTATCACGGCGTCGGGCGAGCGGCGGACGAGTGGCGGGCGGGAGTGACGCCTGCAGCTAATCTCATCCATCGCCTTGGCTCTATAAGTGTCAATGGTGGGCAGTCAAGGATCCCGCCGTGAGTCACGCTGTCGCCCGTCGTCGGTGTCGTGAGCGAGCAGAAGCAAACAGAGTTATTTGCCGAGTCGTCAAACTTTATGTCGCGTCGCCTCATCGAGCCAGGCAGAACTGCGAAGCGCAGTCACGCCAAAAATTCTTATTCAAAGTGATTTTGCGGAGTCACTTAAATCTTATCATTTTTTTATTTATAGCTTCTGGACACGCATACAAACGACACAAACGAGTCGTTTCGCATTCGGCGAGCTATCGCGGACAGGTTTCTGAGTAGTATTAGAGGCATCCTGCGCGGCGCTGGGTTGCGCGGCCTGAGGATGTGGGTCGCGGTACTAATTCCGGCGCGGGGTCAGCGGCCGCGCGCCCACACCGCCGGCACCCACAATAGCCGGTCACGTCTATACACCATGCACTATACATAGTAGGTACATACGTAGACGCATCTCTACGACACGGTTTCCTCGATCCCCTTGTTGTCGTTTATTACATAATGTTTTGACGTTTAATATTATTTTACGACTTGTCGTCTAAAACGCCTATAGCGAATACACATACCACCAGAAATATCACCATGTTTGATTTTCTTTGATACAGTATAATGGTTCATGATAAATTTGGAATTCGACTATTCAGTTAGCTAAAATGGTTACTAAAAAAATATACTAATTAAATTAAGATAGATTAGGTACAATAAGAGATAGATTACGGACGAGAAATTATGAAAATTTTATCTTAGTTCATACTAACGACCCGCTCGGATCGGTAACGGATCGGTGTGTATGTATATGAAAAATTGTTATTGGGGGCCTTTTATTGAATTGGCTAAAACTTTAGCTATCAGTGTATAGATATTCCATCCTAGGCGTTTAGTGTTTCCACTAATATACAAAGAAAAAATACAAAAGAAATAAAAGTTCCATTTTTTATGTCATGTATTTACATCCTACCACCTGATCGGCAAGAACAAAACACTGGTTCAAATTTAGCAATTTTTGTATTGTAAGGATGGCAAAAAAAACAATAATATGAATGTTCATTAAATTGAGTGTCAAGTGATTTGAACGAATATATTATATACGCTTATACAAACTGCAGAGATGGAGATGTTAAATATACATAGAAAAATGTATACATACATACATGACATATACCTACACAGATAGAGATATAAAGTACGTGGCGTGAGTGCGAGGCGAGGTCGAACGGAAGTAGGTAGATACGAGCGGCGGCATAGTGAGTATAACACTTACCCGTTTTCGTCTTTAATTTTTTTCTTGCGTCCTCTCTTCTTAGGCTGGCTTAGCATCATCTGCTGCGCGTGCTGGTGCGGCGCGTGCGCGTGCTGCGCGTGCTGCAGGTGCGCAGCGTGCTGCATGTGCGCGTGCGCGTCGTGCGCCTCGTGGTGCTGCAGGTGCGGCGGCAGGTGGTGCTGCTGGCCCAGCATGGCGCACATGGCCTCCTCCTCCACGAACGAATACGGGTCGTCGCACTCGCGCTTCACACCCACGCCGTTGTAGAGGTCGTGCGCGGCGTGCTGGTGCGCGGCATGCTGGTGCGCGTGCGCGGGGTGCTGGTGCGCATGTGCATGGTGCTGGCTCATGTCGTAGGGCGCGTCGGGCTCACGCTTGTAGGCGTAGGGGAAGGGGAAGTGCTGGTAGGGCTCGGGTTCGGGCGCAGGCGCGTGCGCAGCGGGCGGCGGCGCTGGCGCAGGCGGCGGCTCGAAGTGTCGATAGGGCTCGGGGGACAACAGCTCGGGCGGGCGCTGCAGCAGCGGGTCGTAGGCGGCGTCGGGCGGTGGCGAGCGGGCGGGCGGCGGCGCGGGCGAGCCCTCGGCGCTGGAGGGCTTGCGGCGCGCCGCCTCGCCGCTGTTGCTCGTCTCGTACCCGTCGTCCTGGCTCTCCGCCGCCTTCGGCTTCTCCTCGCCCTCCTCCCTGCGAACATATACCAAACCGTGAACACGACGCTACTCGTACAAAAGAGAAATCATTAAAATACTTTTAAAAGCGTTTCCCGTATATTAGGAAGATGTAAGATTACGATGACGGGCGATTATCTATCCCGTATTAATTAACGTTGGAAAGTAGTGGTGAAGTAACACCCGTATTTATTATCTGCGAGCGACTCGACCGAGTGTTGTGTTTGCGGTGACGTCAGTGTGCAGGTGCGCTCCGCGGCGAGGTTCGTATTATCGCTGGTAGCATTCGAGGATACATAATTCGTGAACCCTGCTCGCTTCGTCCTAGCGATGACAACGGATACGAAATAGGGGCGTATCTATACTATATTTGTGGATTTTCTATTTTCAGCCAATATAATAACTACCTACTACTGAAAAAGCATAAAATCGTTAAACGGCAACGTCGACAAACAGAGGCAAAGACCAAGCTCACGCTGAGGGGGCTTTGAGCCATTGAAAATATTGATATTAAGAGTGTAGAGAAAACGATGGCCGACGTACGTGGTGAATGCAGGTGATTAGTCACCTGTCTCATGAGCTACTCCTATAACCTCGGCGGCGTAGCGGTAGAGCGGCGTGGAGCGTCGCGGTGCGGATGCGAGCTCCGGCGACCTTTAAACAAAAGGCTTAGACAATGCGAAGCGCTTGCCATTTGAGGAGCACTACGCGTGTGCTCGGCTCTCGAATGTGACCTTTATTATGGATTTTGCGACGGAACACATACGTAGATACGTGTGCTCGTCAAGGACGCACTTTTAAACCGCAACGAATGAACACCATTCTTTTTACAATGTCGTTAAAATGTTTTTGACTAAAAATAGTACATATATAGATATTTTCAAAACAATAATTTTTGTGAATATAATATATTCACTATATTATAGTCTTTATAGTCGTCTATTATAAGGATAAAAACCTTAACCATTTAAGGGCCAACGTGTCGTCCTAAAAAGCTTAAAGAAAAATGAAAATCATGCAGCCAAATTTTAGAACCAAAGTACAACACAAGGAAAGCAACGGTAAATGAAGCTTACAAAGGTTCACGTGCGGGGCCGCTGTCGACTCGTCTGCGCCGGGAACCGTATTATTGGTAAAAAAAAAACTATCATTTTCCAAATTTTACAAAGAACGAAACGAGCGTGGCGGTAGGTAATTAAGAAAGTCAAACATTACGTTAACGTTAGTAAATCTGTTGTTCGCGCACCTAAACAATACTACATACTTGTCATCGACTTTGTTGTAGGTATACAAAATAACCTTTAATAGATTTAACTAGGAAAAACTAATAATAAATTTGGGTCTTCACTTATATCTAACTTTGAGCAGAAGCTTACTTACTATCCTACAGTGTCCAACAAAGCTAAGTTTTATATATTATACGTAATGTGACCAGACGACGACAATGAAAGACGGTACCAGTATAAAAAGTGAAAAAAAAAAAAAACACAAAAACACCCAAAAAACCAAAAGTAAACTGTTTTATTTCTACATGAAATAGTCAAATGTTACTTTTCATACAGTAGTTAAATAAATAATTGAAATTGCAAATTTACGAAAAAAAAGGCGATATTTTAAGTCGAAAAAAAAATAATAGTAACTTTAAGTATACGGCTATATGTGCAAGTGCAATAGTGGCGTCAGAAGCAAATCGTTTGATTGTTTATGTTATGTTCGAGTCGTACGAGCGTCGAGCGCCCTCATCGCGTAACTTACGATCATTGCAATACCGCTTCATCCTAACGTCCGCGCCGCACATATCGCGCGCACTTAGCGACGTGCAAAAAACTAAAACATCACTTTTAAGCCATTCCGTACGAACCTTTTGGACAACTATAATTTAACAATAATTCGTTTTATTTTATAAAAATCCATTGGCATTGAGGACGAAATATTTACAACGTTAACGGCAGCTATTGCGTCAACAAAAATATATAAACCAAATTCGAATTGCACCAAGTGAAACCAAAGACGGGTTAGTATTGAGAGATATAAATAGATATATTTTCTCAGTTTCAACCGAGTTTAAGTCGGTCGCTGATTTACGACCAGTCAAATTTCCTCCCTTTCTCTGATAAAAATTGGAAAGTGTCCATTGCGATAGTAGATGGCCGTATCGACGGTCACACTGGCGGCGGCGATGTTGCACGACGCTGATCCACATTTCGTCAAAGGACACAAAATAAAATCTCATATATGTAGGGTATAGTATAATACAGTGTGATGTATGAGTTATCTTTTAAACTATACGGCCATTAATTATAATAGTTGCATTTTAATACAGGGTTACATTTAACGATATAAATATTTTTAAATTTGTCATCATGGTGACAATCAAGAACAGTCCATATTAATTTATTAATTAAAAATTAAATTAAAGTAGGTCCACATAATTAATTTTATTTCGATAAACATACCATATGTAAACATACATTTCTTTTATTTCCTACCATAATGATACTAGGGACGTGTAAGCCCACAGCTTCGCCTGCTTACACTTTTTGTTATATTGTAGCTAAATTATCCAAACTTTAACTTAATTTGTTAATCTGATGTATAAGCTACATTACTTTTTAAGTTTCATCTAAATCCATCCTGTAGTTTCTGCGTGAAGGTGGAACAAACAACCACCCTCACTAACTTACGCATTTATAATATTAGTATGAAGTATGATAATAATAAGAGGTAAGGTTGTGTTATACTACATACAAATATTGAGAAAACTTAATTTAGGAAGTATCTACATAAAAAAACACATGTATGTATGAAGTTGTAGGGTGAGAGACATCGTTTCGGATTATCAGGTGCAACTTGCACTCAACCGGGCCGCGATAGCAGAGCCTGCGTAAGAGACTCAGATAAAAGCCCTTTATACAATACTTACTTTACGAGTAATTATTCTTTTCAATCGCACTTACTTATGCCAAATTAATTATTTATACGAAAACGTGGCCGCGATTATTGTGAAGATATTGAGAGAATGTTTTTTTGTTTCAATATACTGTACAGTTTACGTTAATTAAGAAGATACATTAAGTGCCTCCAGAGCAGCGTCTCAATACGGACATTTTATATGTATGTATGACGTTAAAAATATTTTGGCCATTGTTATTTATTATTGCATATTTTATTTTTCAAGAAAATAATGAAAAATCCAAATTATCGTTGTGCTCTGCGTGCAATCACTCTGCTCCGTATTTTTCGTTAAAGAAATTGATTATTTCACTAAGAATAATACGTAACAGAACATAATAATTTATATCCTAAGATTTATTTATTCATGCAAATTTGCGTTAAAAACAGTTCGATTAAGAAAACTAATTACATATGAAAATTTACCTTGCGAATTTAGGTAATTATTTGATTGCTCCGAGTTAATTTTTAGAGTTCCGTACGTCAAAGCTTTAAAGGATTACTTTGTTATCCGTTTGACCCTCTGTCAAGACATTAACCTCGAGATCGCCCATAGGTACTACAGTTAAAAACTACTACAAACGGGTCTCACTTTAAATCTGCAAACTTGGTTAATCTCATTATAATTACTGAGATGTCACGTTATCTATTTAAATAATAACATAGATAATGATAAATTCCCACTAATCACAACTTTTAACGAATTCCCTGGGTTTTACACACCGACCGACTGATGACGCGTGACGTCCGCTTTAATGTTCTGAGGTCTAGCGTTGATAACAATACTGGACAAATTTACATTTTGAGAGACTTTTTTATAGCTTCCATGTTATATGTACCTACATAGCTGATGTACTCTTTTCAGCATAACAGTTAATAGGTACATATCATTAATATTTTAAAAGGAATCAAGCGACACTAAAACCAGTAACCGCTGGTTGATGTTATCTATAAGCTGTCAAAATAGAAATACATCTGTCATCTACAATTTGTGCCAACTCCAAACGATAAAAATGAAATAGAAAAGTAGATTACTAAAAAACATTTGTTTTAGGGTCAGGTAAAAATGGAACTATTTAGAATCACATTTGCTGTCCGTCTGTAAAGGTCATTTATCTCAAGATCGCGTGGAGGCCTAATATCTAATATTCAAGTATTGTACTTCGAGGAACTATAGCTTCAAAGTACAACAAAAATTTAGCTCGTTAGACAAAGCAATCAAAAGATACGAGCACTTACCCTACGATTTTGCACTTACTATCCACGCATAGGAAGTTCGAAATCGACATCTACCGTTATGAAATTTGGCACAAAGTGAGAACTTATAATTCAAATAAAGGAAAAAATACAAAAAATGAAAGTTAATAAGTATTTCATAGAAAAAAAAATTGCAACCTTTGTCCTACAATCCTGAAATTGGTACGAAAGCCTCAGTGGGCGAGTCCGATTCGCTCTTAACCGGTTTTTTAATACTTTAATTATTTTATTTCAGGTATTTCTTGAATCTTAAACCGCCTGATAGGCCCAAATTATCTATCTGATCAGAGATGCGTGTATATTTTATAAGCTTTTTCTAGAGTATGATATGAACGTGCTGTCATTGCCTGCATATAAACAACTGCATTACAGCTTTGATTGATATTTTTAATTTGATATTTAAATAGTATTTAAAGCCGTGTTTATCTAAGTTATCGATTTTACTAATAATGTCACACGCCGAAATAGTATCGGCTATCACTGCAATCGGTTGCGTAATGAGTAAGTAATTATATAATTTGTTTGGCTGTCATATTGATAAAAAGTTACCTTAACCAAACCTGCCTCTGGCGAAAAACTTCATAAATAATAATTACTACTACTACTACTCGTGACAAATATTGGGTTATTGGATAGTGGGTTCAATTCGTTTTCAAGATTAATATTTATATTTTAAATAATAAGCGATAATACGATATTCGCCTTTTCAACTGTAGTGTGCATATGGTTTATATATAAAATACTAGTGGACCCGAACGCGGCTACGCGCGCTTGAACTATACGAATATTTATTAAACATATTTATGAAATTATTTTCAGTTTTCAATAGAGAGATGCGTTAAGCAAGCTCTTTTTGGGTGACGTTTTCTAACAACAAACTTTGCAAATCGTTGCTTAGCAACGGTCGCTTAGCGACGGTTGTTATTAACATGGCGGTATAAATTGCATGTCAAATTAATAAGTATTTTAATATATTGGTATATATCGAAAATATTACAAATATGAGAAAAAAAAGTACCCTATGTTCATCCCGAGACTCTCAAGTATCTCTATATGAGTATTTTATCACAATTGAATTAGCGGTTTGGCCCTGATTGCGTAAAAGACAGACAGACAGACAGTTACTTTCGAATTTATAAAATAGGTAAGGATATATAAAATATGTTCTAACGTTGGCGGGTGGAGTAGGCGACGAACATATGCGCAAGTTACATACAGACGTGTGTTATTGCGGATTTTGTCAGTTATCGTGACGAATTAGTTAGGTCATAGGTTGTGGTTTGTGGGATGCTAAGTATCCTGTAGGGAAAAGATTACGAGTATTTTTAGCGTTTGCTGTGTAATAACGACAAACATGGCGGCACCGGGGCCGGTCCGCCATGTTTGTCGTTATTACACAGCAAACGCACCGTGTTTCTATTGTCCCCTTCACATGTAACTTAACTTTTCTAAGTTTAAAATTTTCGTCCACGTGTCTGTTTGAGCGCTGTAGCGTTTGAGAGTCTAAAGGGGTTTTAATGGATTTTTATCGTGCAGCTCTCATCTTTACCGTGAGGTTCCATTTATGTCGGTAAAAGAGGAGGAGACTCAAAAATACTATTTATACTAACGTTATACATTTGCACAGCAGTCGTCAATTGGTAAATAACGAAACAAAAGTTGAAGGTGCATGCATAACTTCTATTTTTTTTGGTCGAGTAAAAATATTGAACTCTACTGTTGCGTTGTTAGAATGCAATAACAGTAGAGTTTTAATCTAACATGAGATGACGTTAGGTATTACTTAACATGACAAAAACAAAGTCAAATAGAAACAGCAGAACAACTGAGAGATGCATGACAATAAAAAAAAACCAACAGAAGTTATTGTTTGCCGTAAGTTGAGTTTAGATTATATTTTTATGAGCAATAACGTCGGTGCATTATAGATTTTTCCGCATACGTTTGTTTTCCATTGAAATATGTGTGCGGTTTCATCTATTTGTATACCAATTGCAGTAGCTCTTATGCACAAGTAGTTGCAATTACTCACGGCCGCCATCGCCGGTGCCACTCGCTCGCCCGAGTACCTACCTATCGGAGAATCGTGAATACTAAACTGATTATGACGCAACTGTTGCAACTTGCACCGTGCTGTATCCAACTCTGTGTTTGCACCTAGTTTACTCATAGAGCACACACATGTGCTCGCACAGCACGATCGCTTTAAATATACATATTTTTTATATTGAATGCCAACCTAAGCATTTACTTAATATTTTATGTTCACGAAAGGAACATCTATGCTATAAAATATTTTAACGACAAAAGATATTTTGTTTTGACGTAGGCAGACAAGACAGACAGAATGATAACCTGATGGTGTACCAAGGTGGTCAGATTTAACAACATCTATAACCGCTTACGCAAGCAACGTTAGATCATGAGACAAACGTCGACTGAACTGTGCTTCGTTAATTACGCAACATCAATACAGAAACTCGATCTCACAAGGTCGCGTAAAACTTAGGTGCAAATCCACGCCGAGGTCGAGGGTGCACAGCACTCACATTGGAAACTTTAACCGACCGACCGATATCTACGTACTACGAAGAATTACGGGCGGCGCGGCGCGACGGGCTCTCGCCGGTTGCGACATCCGCTCGAACTTTACTTCAGAACTACTGCTTTGTCTCCTAATTGTTAAACAATATAAGTGTGCTTACGGTTTGAGCATGTTTAACTACATTCAACATTTACATAAAAAATATTAAAGTTACATTGGAATATTTAGCCGACACGTGCATTACGCACTGGAAGTGTATAAAAATTGAAAACCTAGTTATAGTTATACCTACCTAGTTACTACCTAGTTACTGCCTAACCTAGTTATAGGTATAGGCAGTAGTACCTAGTTATAGTTTGTTTATTGTGTAAAAATTAAGTTTGTACCTTGTATATGTTTATACAGGGTGGAATTGTCTGCACCACTTTAAATGAAACCACAGTTTTAACTACTCTATAAAAGCCTAATATAATTCGGAAAAAAAATAATTCCCAAAAATGAAAAAGTTATTTTTTCAAACAAAATAAATAATAAAAATATCGTTTTAAAATAAAACGCCATTTGTAAAGTATAACATAGGCACGCACACACTTACCTGTCAAAGCGGCAACGTCGCTTACGTATGTGTGCGTGACACGAAATACAGGTATGGATAAAAATCGTGAAATGAAAAAAAATTCCTACGTCTAAACTGTTGAGGTACCTTAATTAATTTCTTAGGTGTGGATTTGAAATATATTACTCTATATGCAGTTTCAATAAAAGAAGCGCTGCCTCTTCCACCCTGTATATTTAAAGTATTTTTAAACTTTACTATTTCTTTGGGAGGATAGGTGTAAAGAACTTATAGTCGAGACACTCTGTCTTCCGATTTCCTTTAGAAATCGAGACTTGTGTTTTACGTGGTGGAACTTAACGAATATAATTAACGACGCGGCATGTCTCGCCAGGGCGGGGAAATAAAACTAGTTAATTTTTCTGAGCGCTGTTCGAACCCATAACTAACGCGTTTACTGTTCTACACTGTCACATTGAACAACAGAAATTTTCAAAATATTTAAGTACACAGGAGCACAAACATATGACTTTAAACGCGACAGGTCGTAGGGTCTATTCCTGATAGATGAAATTACATATAGGGGAATTGTGCTCAAGATGGCATACTATGATAAGATGACACACTACCAATATTGATGAAACTATTAGCGCTAAGTGAGATCTTGTGACGTTTTAGAGAGCGTCTGTAGATGCAGCTAGTGCTTAAATTCAGTATGGCTGAAAGTGAATGCAGATGAGCAAGTAATTCATGTTTTAGTTATTTTCAACTGCAATAAATTTTTCTTTCGCTTTTGCTTGATAGTGAAAAGACATGTAAGATAAAGATTTTCTATTTGAACTAATTATAAATGTAAAATAGGATTATTATATGATACAACTAACGCTAAAAGCGCATCCTAACCTATAACCTTTTGTCACAACGGTTAAAATTAAATTCATATATCTATTGGGTAAGATGACATACAAAACGTGAGTATAAGATGGCATACCATCTTACCCTTATAAATAGAATCAATGTATTTTTTTGCTTTACTTACAAAATGCCTGGCAATTACAAACGAATATATATTGGTCACAAGAAGACATGGATAAGGCTGCTAGAGCAAGGGCATTCAATAGCCGCAAGTGACGAAGCTTATTTCCCTTTTGGAAAAGGAAGTGACTGATAACGGAATCCAACCTCATAAAATTTGCAACATATATGAATCTGGCCTTAATACTGTTTAAAAGCCCCCCAGCAAAGAAGAAACTATTTATTTGTGAACTATGCTCGACAAATAATGATGGCGTTTTTATGCCACATACTAAGTATGTCATTTTACCCTGTAGATATGTCACTGGTCACTGGTCGACCTAAGTGCGATTTTTGTTTGTTTTTATGATGTTTGAAAGATGATTGTTCTGAAACTAAAATAATTTCGTTGATTATGAAATATATAATAGTATACGCAATATGCTGTTCTCAGATCACTTTATTTATTTGAAATATTTGTCTTGAAACAAAAAGTATGTCATCTTAAGCACAATTCCCCTATGTATACCTGCTTATAATAAAATCGTAACAGATAGGTGTCTGTACATGGAAAATTTATATGGAATAAAAGGTAATTGATGGCGTTTAATAAAGAAAAAGAATCAAAATAATAATTTTCAAAAATTTTGTCTCTTTCTCTGTTAGTTTGTTCACGCAAATCAGAAACGGTTTAACAGATTTCATTACACTATAGCAAGCTTCGCTTAACATTTTATATCATTAATATATGTACATATATCTATGTATGTGTTTAAAGTAAAACAAAAACTCAACAAAAGTTTCGAATTATCTCAAACTTCCGCTCATCGGAAGTAAGTATTACAAAGAAAACTTTTTCGAACCGTATCGCACCGTTCTTGATCGTACTACACTTCCCAAAGAAGACTAGTACAAGTACAAGTAAAAATATCGTCCGCATCAAAGCTATGTTATACGACTTGAGTATAAGTACCTACGTACATTTTTCCTCAACACAAGAAGGACAAATGTGAAAAAAACTGCTTATCAGTTATCGCTGCGATCTCTGCGCACATTGGCAGTGGGTATCCAGCCGTCCATATAAGAGCAGCATCACGAAATTAATGTTCATGCAAATTTAAATATCTTAATTAAAAGTAGTTTAGCTTTTACATTATCTTAATTACAATTAGGAAGGAATCAGTGTCTTGAATAAACTGCAATCAAAGAAGTTAACGCGTCGATTTTAATTTCGGCACATTGAAATATAAAAGATTCGAAACGAGCATTAGCGCGCGCTCCGAGTGGGGTAGCTGCAAAGCGGCAACAATACGTCGGCAAAACGTTTATTATATTTCCAGTATAACTGAAACTCGGTCGTAATTTATATTTAAATCGCGAGATTCCGAGCAACAGGTCGATAAATCATGATCATAAACAAACGGGCGGCGTCTTCGCGGCTCTTCCGAACTGACGTGACGGGCAGAACAGCTGATCGTGAGCATAGGCGCGCCCCGCAGCGTCTCCCGTAGTCGTCGATAACGTAAACAAACATTGTGTAATGATATTCATTTATTGGCGTCCGTCAAATCGACGTGTCAATTGGATCGAGACCGCTATAAATGTGATTTGTGCACGCTGTCGTTACGACGCGCGTCGCGGCCGGGAGGCGGGACCGCGGGCTGCCGTGTTTACGATTTTATTACGCGGCCATCACACGTATTTATGTATGTTTTGGTTTTTGTATCATAAAAGATAAGTACTGTATTTATTAAGACCGGGAGCTGAGAAAACAATGCCAAGGAGGTCTCGAATCAAATAATTAGGAGGATTAATTATATTTTAGTCGCAGTGTATATATAGGAAAGTAATGGATTACGACCAGGGTTATCATTTTATCAACCGTACTGTAATATATAGACGATGTTAAAATTTCTAAGTTTACAACCAAACTTAAGTATTGGCATAAACTTTTATGCCAATATAACAATCTACATACATATAAGTATAGCTCTTTCGTTACTTAGTAACTGACAGACAAGGTACAGCCAACACTTGTGTGTGTTATATAGGTTCCCTAGGGGAATATAAAGAAAGACTAAAAGAAGACCACCACCATTTCCAGAATTCATTTATGGTAACGGGAAAAACGGAATAGTACGTTTTACTTCATCAAGCACATAAGCGAAGTTGCGAGCGACATTCAAAGAAGAAACAGTGCCAATATCTCATTAATAAAACATCTAGTTATTATTACAAATCTAAAATGTACTACATTTACTTGTAACTATTATATTTTTATACATTTTTTTCAAAAATATTACTTGCTGGCAACCCTAGCTACGACGTGAATGAGCTATTATTATGACATTAATTTTATTGAACGTTCGTTTTCTTTGCTTTCATTTTAAACTTATTTGAATAGCCTGTAGCTTCTTAACTTACAAATAAGTTTACTAAGTTTAAACACTTCAGAGAATGTTGGCCAGTGGTAGTAACAACGGTAATATTAGTACTTTATATTTTATCTATTGCATATTTATAAAGTTTTATTATGAAATTATAGAGAAGTTTTTGAATAGGAGAATTTCACTGTGAAATCAACCAAACATACATAGGTATATTATAGTAGTAATATTACTTAAGGGGTTTTTCAAATATCACAAAATAGCAGCGTGTATAGATCGACGACAAAAGATGCGTACATGCATGAGGCCGCTGGACCTCGGTGCGTGCACCTGCCGGTACCCGAGCAGCGCCTTGTGGCTCTGCCGACTACATCCAACTGGGCAAGGCGGTGACAAATGACAGGGAATATATTTTACAATCACTTAAATTACTCTATATACCCTGGCTTTATCTTTATGTACGAGTGTATATAAAATTCTTCATTTACTGACTGACACACAACGCACAGATGGAAAGTTTAACTACATTAAAATTTGGCATATAGGTCGTGTAGGTGGGCTAAAAGAGGATTTCTTGAAATTCCTACGGAAATGTTAACGGTGATGTGCTTTTACGTTTTCTACTTACTACATAAAAATAAAGTTGCAGGAGATCTCACTAGTTTGAAATAAAATTTAATATACATTTTTTTATTATTGTAAACTGTTATTCGTTTAAGATTGTAAGCGGTTTGAAATTACGAAACAAATTAGAAGCAGAATTTGATGATTTTATAGGTTCGCCGCTATTGATCGTACTTTCGGTGCGAGCGAGTATACGTGTTCTTAAATACTACGGAATTATTGTTGAGTAAATACATTCTCTTTGGTCAAATTGTTACTTTTTGTATTGGGTATCAGATATTTGGGCATGAGTTTGTCACTAACCAAACACGCACTCCGGTGAAGTGTACAAGTACGCGTAACCCAAGAGGCAATTTTTGCTGCTATAATATGTTTAAAATCAGTTTTATTGTAATCGAAAGTACATATTTAGATGTATAGTAATATCCTTAATATTTTTTTTGTAGTTACCTCCAATACAAGATATTAAAATACGGCAAGCATTAACTTCCCCATTCTTAAACAAGTTAATATTTTTTTATTAAGCATTAAACTTTGTATTTTTGTTATTTGTAGTAATCTGTGAATTCTATAGCAAATATATATTTGTGAACTTAAAAATCTTCACCATAGATTAGAATTTACATGTATAAGTTACTGACTAAATTAATTATTTGAAAATTATAGGTAAATACATGCAAAGTTAACATTTAACTTATTAACGTTATAACGTTATAAACATCAGAAAAGAATAGAGTTGGATTTGTTAACATCTACTAATAATAAAATGCAGTTAGTATTGCGCTAACGATAGTGACACTATTACCAAAATAAACTATCTCGGAGAACGAGAAGGGTTTTTATACTTCACAGCTATCGCCACAGTCGAGGCGGTTGCGATTATTTCTCGATAAACTAAAAGTGGGACTTTCATAATAGTTTTTGTTTCCTTACAACCGACTCTAGTACGCTCTTTAAAACAGTTAATTATCTGGTTTGCACAACACTGAAGTCTGAACTGCAGGACAGATAAAATAAGATATTGCAAATTGTCGAGTTGTATCAGAAATTCTTTCACAATCAGGATTGTGCTTTTGTTCGGTTCAGTGATTTGAGTGGAGACTAGCGAGTGCTTGCGTTATGCATGTACCAGCTCCACAAAAATTTATCGAAGGTTCTGTGTTAACATTTCACACGCACTGCGGTAAGGTGCAGCTCCCAAAATGGCCAGCCACGATTAATACATTCAATGTCACACAAAGGCCTTCGCGTGGCGCGTATCTAGTGCCTACTGCGGCGACTTTTCATTCGCCTTCGTGCAATAATTATGAAATAATGTAAATGATAACATTGAGCGCGCATAGCTGAGGACGAGCGCGGCGGCGACGCGGGCCGTGATCCTCGCGAGAGGTCGCCTCCATCGATCTATCCTCGTCTCGGCACAAACAAGTTTAAAGTTAATGACCGTTTATGAATTATACTGCAGGATTTTTTCCAAGGTCTCAGCGGGTTAATTGTGGAACTTTTGTTTTTCTTTTGTTCGATTGCGTCACCGCGCACGCCGCGCCGCGTGACGCTCCCCGTGGCCGCTCGTAGTCGGCGCCGCGCGGACCAATCTGCATTTTTAATTGCGTCCTATCCTGTAATTTCGTCGTGTAATCTTTTAATCACGGAAGGTACAAGACCACAGTCCGCTGAAAACAGAATTTCAGAGTGACGCGCTGGCAATGCTGGAAATACTGCTAACTTGGATTTCAACTTGCAATACCTCGGAATATATGGTAACCGTTGAAAACTCTATAAAAGCAAACTTTCACGAAGCTTCCGAGTAATAAACAATTATTATTGATGGCCAAATATGTATGTACTATTGAGTAGAATGTAGACAATATAATATATTAGACTGGACTGCAGTTTAAAGGAAGTCAGCTGAATTCTCCACATGAATAAATATAATTTAGCGGGAATCCATGATTAACGCTGAAATGGTCAGTGCAGCCGCCCGAGCGAGCGAGCGAGCGCGGCGCGGTGCGTGCGGCGCGAGGCGGCGGTAACGAAGCGTGCAATTATCCACCTAATTATGTATTTAATATGTGCGCGCCGCCACGACCCACGTGCGTACCACCACACTCGGTGGACTCTCTCTCTCTCTCTCTGGCAAATATATTGTGTTATTTACTGTATCTTCATATACACACCTATGTATCTCAAAATATTTTTAATAGGAATGTGTATTTATTATTTTATATGTTTATGTATTATAGTTTTTTTACAACTAAGAGAGAGCGTTAGTTCAATTCGAGTTCGCTGTATCTCGAAACATGGTTTAAATACGTAGATAAGAGACCTTGACTTATTTACTGCTACACTATTAGAGTTGTTCACATTTGTAAAACCGACACAAATACAATAGATGTTTAATGTAAAGTGCGTATTCTAGGAACAAAGAGACCGCAATCTTTCAAAATGTACTTCAACTAGTAAAGAAGGAAAGTCACGTCGGATAACGCAACGTAACTTTCGCAAGCGGATCGATGCCACAAAACATGGTAGCCATGTCGCTTCGTGGCGTGTGGCGTGTGGCGCACTGAGGCGGTGCAGTATGCGGCGTGCAGTGTGCAGCGTGCAGTGTGCAGCGTGGAGCCCGCGCCGAGCAGAGGATCAAGTACGACGACCCAGTTCTACGAGATAACGAACAAGCGATATCGACTGCGGCGATACCCTGCACCCTGCTCCCTGCCCGACCGCAACAACACTTATAAAATACGCTTCTATGAAAATACTATTATATATTATTATTCTCTGACGTGAATCATTCAAATTATATTTTGAGAGGTCGACCGAGTTGTTAATGTGTCGAGTCATTTGTAGAAAAATACTTTTTTCATGATAAATGTACAATTCTTTATAATTTTTTTAACATAACATAGATAGGTTGACATTTTTGCATACTTCCCACCACTTACCACTCTACAGGAATAGAAGGAGTTGAACGCAAGTTCACTACTGTTCTATTGACCTGATTTCAGCGCGTTTCAATAAGGACGAGCTATCCCGGAAAGGATAGAGGCCACGTTAAAAACTACAGCTATAAAATGTACTAGTATTTTTCGCGCCAGTGAAAGTTCTGGCAGAAGCGGAATAAATATTAAAAGTAAAAAAATCTTTTCGCTGCAAAACGCAGTGCCGTTTTATAACCGAATATCATGAAGCGTTGTTAATAATTATCTTTATACTAAAAATAGATATTTTTGCTTAATTTGCCTGCACTCGGTGTAAAAAATACTTGATTTGTTTTTATGACTTTTAAACAGATTGGTATGTTAATTTCGTAAAATAAAATTAAAATTTGTATTATTTACTAACTTTGGAAACAAAACAAAACATATAAGTTTTTTAAACCTAGTTAGCGTCACGGTGTATCCCGCACATACCAGGATAGGAAGAGGGAACCTAGTGTTTCTAGTGTAAGACACTTCGTTCCCATTAATATATTTAATAAGTTCCCCATATAAACTTAGTGTGAAATTATACAACAATTTAATTAGTACACTTATTGCATGTCTCCCTAAATGGTACATATGACATCCATATTTATACGTATATGTAATTTTATCACTAATTAAACCTGCTTCTTTAGACCAAAGATATAATTACATACTGAAGAAAATGCTAAAAAGCGATAATTCTACATAACTGTCTATTTTCCCTTGCCTTAAAGGAGTTAGGAAAATCGATCGGCAGCTACTTTACTTTTGTAAAGAAGAAATATTAGTGTAGCCGCAGAGACAGAGGAAAATGGAACATTTTAAGTCTCTGCTTAACGACGCGTTTTTCTTCTCGCGCCGGAGCCATCGCCGGTGGAGCTAGAAGGGTAATTTATTCAGATATGTCAGAGTACAGTGATGCCAGTGAGAGGACGGATTGCCTCATGCAGGCGTGACTCAGAATGGAAGGTACACTTCGTGTGTAGACAAATATCTATACGTCTTATATGTACTATACCTTCTATTATATCTAGTATAGTCAATATTTGAATGTTTACTTTAAATATTATAGTTATCAATGACGCTCTGTTAACAAACTCACAATCAATTTTCTCTGATTTTAGGTATTTAACAAACATGCTGACAAAAATGAACAATTGTATTAACAAATAATGCCTAAAAATACAAAAAAAAACGATATTGAACGCAAATCCTTGCAGACTGGAGAAAATGAGGCAGTTTTAAAAAGGCGGCCTCACAAAGCTTAAATTGTACATTTTGAGTTATCGACTTGTAAGCGTGACGTAAGTAGGCCCAATTAAATCCTGATAGTTGTTACTCTGTGCTCCTTCCGGCGGAGGCTGTCTGCGTGCCTGGTCTACAGTCGACACAGAGGAGGCAATCGTTGTTATTGAAGGCCTCTGTGACACGCAGTGTAGGTACGAGTAACTCTGCAAAACGTAATAAGAGTCGGTAGATGTCAACCTCCTCTTCTCTCCTCTCTCTCTTATCTCCTTATGAGTACATATGTGGTTTTATTTACTATATAGATATTCCGACAAGTTAGGTGAATGATGAAAAAATATATAGTAATATTCCGCGTTTGTGAATTTAAGGTCCATTCAATCAATTTCACGCTTTGTCCCTCATGGGGTGGGCAACAACGTAGAATAAACGACTTAATATCAATTATTATGATAATCATAAATCTTTATATTTTCTGTTTCAAACCCATATATTAGAATATAAGCCACGCAAATATTTCGCGTAAACACTAAGTATCAAATTTGATCGACAACTACGGGAGGTTTTAGTGATGAGAGTTGCGTTTTAATTACGATAGATTGATTAAGCTATAACGTTATTTTCATATTATAGTCATTTAAATAACGTCCAAATTGTCCAAATTAAAATATAAACAGTACTGAAATCCTCCAATAATTTAGCCGGTGCTATTTACAGTTAGCATTTTATAATGAGCAAACGTTAGATTCGCACCGCGGACTCACCGAGCACTCTGCAACCGGTTTGTATTCGTTTGAAACTTTTTACTATAAGTTTCTACTCTTTAATTAATTCAATTATTATTTCTTTTCACAATCTAATTGTTAATATATATATATTATATAATAAAATGTGCACAATCAACAATAGCATCGACAAAAAGTGAATTACGATCGATGCACTTCATTTCAAGTAAATGTTATAGAAACTTTTCTTTAGACTAGTTTTTAAATCGAAAGTATCGCGACATAGCTACGTGTAAGAATATTATATAAATGATAATGATATCGCAATTTGGAAATTAAGCAACGAACGAACGTAAATGTGTTAATAATGAATTGGAAAATACCTAAATCCTCGGGCGGGCTTGACCTTGGTGTGGAAAGGTCCCAGGTTTAAATCGGTCCAAGTTATTCTAGCACGCTATCGAATTAGTGTGCAAAAAAGGTTGAGTCGGATTTGGATATGAGAACGGTTACTAATTAGAATTCTGTTCAAAAGTTTTTTTTTAACTGTTTTCTCTTCAGTATTTTCTTTTCGTCGTTCTTTGTACAAACGACAATTTGAGATTAAATATTAAGCTCCTTATCGGAAAAATGGCACCCATCCGTTATATTCCTTCCCTGTGATATTTTCCCAGAGATGATCGGTATGCTATTTAAATCACTAATCTTAGTTAAAAGACTACATTTAGACGTTTATAAAACCTAATAATATACAATCTTATAGTGACGACACGCGGCAATTGCGAAAATTTGGTCCATATATAAAATTCAAATGAGCAAATATTAGCAACAACACATTTCAAAACATTGCAAATACAAAATATATGAATAACGAATATAAGACGAGCAAATTATAGCAAGTAATCCTGAAGGAGCCATAAGACAGCAGTTTGTACATAGGTGAGGATTAGGTGGTTTATTTTGTTATTACCATTCAGTCTCTACATTATCGATCCGCACTCCACCAGCCGCACACGAGACCTGTGTCAGAACTCTGAACACTACACTGGCACAGCTTTATAAAACGCTATCGCTATACCTATTCTTGTATATACTATATATATAAAAAATATATTATATATATGTTTTATGTGCGAAAGCGTGTTTGTTTGTTTGACTTTCTTTCACGTCGCAATGGAACGAGCAAGAAATTGTTATGATTTACAATATATTATGCGAGACGGTGAGAGGATCAACGTATACTTATTATATACTTTTTATCTTTAATAATGTTATTGACAGATATTTCATTTCACTTTATTGTTCTAGAAATTCTAGTAATAATTATTAATGTTCGAGCTTTAAAACCAACAATGAGATGATCAATCTCAAAATTGAATAAACAAATTATGTATATTGTTTTTTTGATAATAATATCATAAATTTTAAGCATAACGACGAAAATTAAGCATAAAATACATACTACATAATTTGGCCCTGTTAAAATAGCGTAGAGATAGTACCTATACAAAGGTGATTTTATCACTACTAATTATGAGTGAAAGAGTTTGAACTGAGTGACTTCTCAATTTCCTAAAACTGCTAAAACAAAGGACGCAGTCTAGTTCTTTCGCTAAAACTGTTCGCTCGATAAAGTTGAAGGCGAATTAAAAAAATACATGCATACAAAAAAAAAGGATACTCATGTATGTAAAAATATAACATATTTGTTTATTACACGGAACATCAAGTATAACAAAAATCAGAGATAATTTGGAAAATAATAGATCGTTTTGCAACAAAGTATTTTTAATATTAATATTTATTTTCTATTATGTGTTGCTATTTGTATTTCGCTGTAGATATTAATACGTAGTAACGAAGTGTGTGGCGTTGGTTGGCGGCGCTAATGCTGCGTTGCTTTTGTATGCGATGTTTGAAATTTCTAAACTTATCTGTTATAAATATTTGGCAAAGCCGTACTCACTCGGGCTCACATCGCTAATGGGAAACTGGGGGGCAGGTTTTCAACTAAACGAGTCGTAAGATGTATGTTAGATGTTACCTACACTCATAAGGCTACAAGGACCTATACATACATTCATCTATTCTACATAATACAAAGAAATCCTTTCTATTTTTATTTCTTGCACACAAATTATCGCCGTAGTCTTTATGGTCCTAGTGCCATATTACAAAAAAAAACTAAAGATTAGTAATCGAAGCCGTGACCTCAGACACGAAACGAAAAGTATTTAACGACCATTACGTATGGTAGTAAAACCATTTTAACTCTAACAATTTGGTGGTGGTTGTAGGTAGGTAGTTACCGGACCCTCTAGGTCGCCTCGCATCCTCCTGGGGGCGCGGTGGATGCGCATCGTCTCCTGGCAGGGGCGCGGGCGAGCGGCGGACGTGCCGCATTTGCTTTTACGTCCAGACCTCACTCCAGACTAATGTCTATACATTATTTGGTAATTGTGACAAAACTAGCCACGTAATGAAACCTTTGAGGCACAATCATTAAGACATGCATGAATCACTCGATGGAATTTTCTCGACGGAGGAACGTTTTTTTTTATGTTAACGAACGAAAATTATCTTTTACAGAATCGTGTTTAAGTCCATTACAAATTACAAAAGATGATCAAATTTGAAATAAAAATCCAATTTTTGTTCAAATTTTATCATCCAAAGCTCATACGTATATCTTTCTTACTGCAAGTGTACATAAAATTTTAATTAACTAACCACCATAAAATATGGTGAAATCTTAGTTTATCATTAATGCATAAATAATTTAAGCACTTTTAAGCCATTCTCTTAACACTACAACCCTGTCAACGCTAACAATAAAAAAACAAACGCGACATGTATGATTAATAATTGAGCAAGCAAATGTTACTATTAAGAATAGTAATTATCTAACGTTATTAACGGTGCCAAGTGGCAGGGGTCACTCGGATTGGGTAAATTGGCGGCGTCGGTATGTTTTAGCTCACATTTACACGCAACTATGTATTTTTTTTTAAACTTGTTCTGTCGGTATAACTGAAGTAAACTTTAGTTACGGGTTCGATATGGATACATTCTAAAATAGGGAAGGTCTTCTAATGAAGAATGTTGGTTTAATAGTTCTCTCTTGTTGTTGTTTTGCAAGAAATGTGATATTTCATAGGAAAATGCACAAATATCTTAAACCTGGCGCAGTTACAACGTGTCCGACGGAACGGCGAGGTTTTGGCTTCAATGGATGAATGGATGTTTATAATATTATAAAATGTATTTGTTCTTTCAGACTCTCGTAAACTTTGTAGCCCACCATATAACGTATCTAAAATGAGAAGAAAATAAAAAACAAAGTGACTTATCAGGACATTTTATCTGTCCCGCAATACATAAACCATACTCTAACTCCACTCTGAACTGAAGAAGTTTGATAATACAAAATCGAAATTGCTTTAACTACTATTATAACGTAAATATAATTAATGGTGTAAACATTATATATTAGGATTTTCCTTTTGTCAAATAAACAGAAGCAACTTAGTGATAAGAGAGTCTGTTCTCACAATAAAATCTTTAGTTTTACGATTTTTAAACATATTCAATTAAACTATTTAGAAAGGATTTTCGTCCACGGTCGAACACAGAACACAGTATGAACCACTGTAAAATGTTTAAAACAATTGCATTAAAAATAAAATATTACGTTCATAAATATATTATTTTCATATACCTATTTCGTTGCTTCACTTATCACTGGATTTAGATTTTAGATATACGATGAGAAAGAAAAATATATTTTCCCGAATTGGATTTATATTCACAAAATTCTCGTTAAGTCATACTTATTTGAACAGTAGCTTTAAAAAAAATTCTAAATACATCTGTATAAACAGACAAGTACTATAAAATGTTCAAAAACATAAGCTTGTTTATATTTGACTTATTTGGCTAAATACTATGAAGCTTATTTGTAAATAAAATATTCTCTCACAGTTAACACTCGGTACATGTGTATTATTACTAATTAAAATACCAGCTTAATTTACTAAGGCAAAGTTTTTATGTAATTTGTTGTATGGAAAAGGGCATAGCAACGTCCACTTCGAGTTACTTTATAAGTTTTTATGAGACATTCTTACACACTTTTTGCACACATTAAGGTATAATCAATTATATAATTCTCTAAATTATAGCTCACATTTCATTGCAAGTGGTGGTCAGAGCTCAGAGCAGCAGAACATTGCATTAGGGCTGTATAATATGACTTGCTTTTTATTTTTTTGTTCTAAAGTAATGACTCTAGTGTTATAGTCCTAAAACCTTCGGAACACTAAGATATGCAAATAACTTTTGTTAAATTACTAATTTGTTCTAACCTTGAATGAAATGGCACAAAATTTTATAAACAGCTGCTTTTGTAACATATACAAGATTTTAAAAAGAAAATAATTAATAAAAAGATTGCTATTTATGATTTAGTTTGGTTTTATAACATTTGTCAAATAGTTTACAGATATCATCCAAATCATCTATTTTTTTGCAATAACTATATACAATATGTGTCTAGTGTCAAAACTGTGGGTTATGTAAAACAAAGTGTAAAGGAGAAACCGAGTAGTGTATTATTATTACAAACAAGTAGGCTTTAACTCATGAACAAATGAGCATCACTGTAACAAATTTACATAATGAGTGCCACTCAACATTTTACCTAATGTGATAATTTTAAGATTTACATTTAAATTTTAGTGACCTCGCTTAAGTGAGAGTAAGAGTGGTGTTGTCAGATGAATTTGAGTATTTTTGGTTGTCTCATTGCATTCTGATCATTATAACTTCTGTGGAATTATCTTTTAAGTTGATTTCCAAAACTTTTTGTTATAAATACGATATAATTTTGCATATGAATATCAAAATTTCTAAAACATATATTTTTAATTAATGTTTCATTTATAATATAACTTTTAAATAAAATGTTAGCCATTAGTTTTGCTTTAATGTTGAATTAGAAATAAATACATGATAATATCAATTTCATCCTAATTAAATATAATTAAATTAAACAAGTTACCACAAAAGAGCTCTATGGTAGGTAAGAACACATTGTCAACTGCGGTGAGTCACAAGAGAGTAGGTATGTCAGTGCAGCTAACACCATGCTACAACTATCTCACTATGAGTAATATCAACAGCATATATTATGTGTGTCGCTCAACTAATTACTTTCAAATGAAACATAGTGATAAGTTCTACTTAGCACTATGTGAAAGAACTATGTGAAAACTATGTGAAAGAGTGAAAGGTTTAATGGTTAGAGCGCTTGGCCAATTTCCAAAAACCACAGGTTTGTATTTGACTATGCTCAAATGGAATTGAACCTACAGTGATGCATTGCTGCTCCACAATAGCCTCAGCTAGTATCTTAATAATTTGTAGATGGTAGTTACCTTGTCTTTACAAGAGTAGGCCTTTGCTCGTAAAGCATTTCAAGTATTTAATTATAGCTTGCATACTTGCTCTTTGTGCTATACATAGCACATAACCAACAAAGTACAGAGTGAAATATCACTGTGCTAGCTTAACCTCAAGACAAAAGTGTTAATTAATAAAAGTTATATCAAATTTTGTTCATACAATATATTCTGATCATAAAGTAAATTTGCCAAGATGAATATACTCAATTCATTAGACATTATTAAAGTCCACACTAAGGATAGAAAAATATTTAAGAAAGAAAATGTATTGTAACAAGCGTATAAGATTTATGTGGACAGCTTCCTAGTGGTGCGGGTTTGAGTCCCGCTATGTTCAAATTTTCATTTCAAGTTTTCTTTAATACAAGAACATATGCTCGTGATAATTAAGGATAAAATTTCCAATAATTATTTATTTATAAACACAGCTAAGAGGAAGACAATCAGAAAAGTGAATCTGTGTCACTCACACAATTCAAAATAATTGCATTAAAACTTTTATTGAGTACTTGACAGTTAATTAAATGATGATTATTTTAAATGATTAACATAAATAGTTATTTAATGTCAAATTGGTTGTTAAGTGGCTGTTGTGGTTGTTAATGTAAACATATGTTTTTTATGACTCAAGGACATTGCATATTATGATTGGTAAATTGAATCAATTTCATAATTTTATAAGCTTTAAACTTGAGATTGTTTATATTATGTACTTAATATATTTATATTTTTTATATATTGTTGATTCATTAAGAGGTGTTTATATGTAATCTGTGATGTAGTCCAAAAGAAAATAAATGAAATGTTGCTTATTTCTAATTTAGGTTATGTTAATAAAGGTTTAGTGGTATTAATCATTTAAGATGTCTAATAGCTTATATTTGAAGTCAACAAAGTACAAAGGACAATTCTAATATTTTGTATTTTTGAATGGTTATTAGGGATTCAGAATAAATAAACTTTATCTTATTTATGGTTTTGATAAATATTCAAATGAATAAATAGTATTTAAAATAATGAATATTGAACACATACTTAAAATTCTCCATGAATAATCATTATTTGTACTGAAATGATAATAAAAGTTTAGCTTGTTTAGTACACTATCAAGTGAGTGGTAGTTCAGGTTATTAATGAACATTCTTTTGAGTAACAAGCCACATTCATAGTACAGGGGCTTCCATTATTTATATACATTGATTAACAAATGTGAGGAATATGTTTATGTTTCATTTTATGAATGAAACTTGCATGTACAGATGTAAATGGCAAGTTTGCAAACAGACAACTGGAGATAAAGTATAGATTGTATGTTATACAGTGTGATGTACACAAGTCAGTGCAGGTTGATAGTGAGTGAATATTACTTGGAGGTGATGTTGGGTCTCACTGCAATAACTGTGATTGCATTTCTACCACTAGCTACTATTTATTTACCAATTGGCTTGAAATTGCTGCATCTAACGTCTCATACGCGACACGGCGCGCCTAGGTCGCCTCGGTCGCCTAGGACGGCTAGGTCTCCTTGGCAGGGGAGTCACAACGCACGGAACACATTTCGTTTGTCACACTCTGCTCCAAGTAGCAAATCGATACTCTCGGAACGTTCGGGCGCGTTAACATTTCATCCACTACACTCTCGACACACACTTATGGCTCAAATCACGACCTAACCTCAAAATGCACATTTCGATCGACGGTAAGACGGCGGATTCGCGAGTCGCGGTTGCACAGCGGCAGGCGGCACGGACGAGGCCTCGGTCGATCGTGCCGTGGCCCGGGGCGCTCGGGCTCACAAAGAGCGGGCGTGCGGAGTGCGGGCGAGCGCTTTGTCCGCTGCAGGCGAGCGACTGTATGCCGTGCAGCGTACGCCGCGCGCCCCCCTACCTACCTGCGTGCTGCACCGTGCACGCGCTCGGGCTCCGCGCACAAAGGGCACGGCGCGGCGTCACGCTCGGGCGCCGCGCTGTCGCAATACTCACGGCCTGGCGGTGGCGGCGTCCATGGCGCCCGGGCTCGGGCAGCTCAGGCAGCGCTCAGTGGGCGCGCGCCGAGGGCCCCCGTCGCTCCATGCCGTGGGCGCACATACACTTCCACCGCGGCACTCCGATGCGCGTACAAACACTCCGCGAGCGATGTTTTGTTACATCGGTTGACTTTTCTTTGAAAAATCAATATACATTTTCCCAGAGTTAGATAGGGACGAGTCGATGTCCAGCGCAGGTTACGTGCGTGAAGTTTGCGAGCTTTTTTAGCGCACCGGTGTTACCAACATTTTTTTGGCCATTTTTTTGTTCGGTGTTGTGATTTTTTTTCTAGTGATTTGCGCACAACTTCGCGTCGGTCGCTCGCCGCCGGTCTCGCACAATACCCGTGCGCGCGCCGCCCGCAGCGTTAGCAGCGCCGCCACGTCTCGATGGCGCCAGCGTTCAACTCGCGCCGCGCTACTACCGACTACTGAAGTACTGATTACAAGTGTAATATTGTACTCGTTGCGATATGTAACTAGTGTTTGATACTATTATTATTATTATTTCCCTCCTTAGGTACTATAAGGAAAATAAAAACACAATATTTATTATGTTTTTTATTGATTGTTTATTTTATACTAATGCGATGCATCATGTTTTAATACATTATACAAAAATATATTTAAGTAAAAATAAAGTAGGTAATAGGATTAGTTAAGGTCTTGCAAACAACAATGCTTTCCACGTCAGTAGTACTTGCGGCTCGGGTTAAGTTGGAGGAGTTGAATCTCACTTTAAATTGAAAAAGTGAAGAGATCACACCTCCACTTAATCCTCAACGCTTAATATATCATTAGGACGCGGTGGTAGCAGTGTTCGTGGTGGTCGAGTAACGCCGTCGAGCAGATGGAGGTTCCACGCGTGAGCTGGAAAGATAGATCTGGCAGCATGTGTTTTTAAACTGTCATGATCCCCTGTCCAACTCAGACGTGAAGCCTAACAAGGAGTGCCTTCGTCCTGCAGCTTCTGAAATATAAATTGAAACTATTAGCATGAATCGAGATACAAGTATGGTTGCTCTGTGTGACAATCGCAACGCGCGCCCGTTGCGGAGCCACTCGGCGCGCTATCACACGAAAAGGTGCGGCTGACGTTCTCTGATAAGAGCACTGCTTTTTCCCCTCGCGTCAGCAAGCCGACGTCGCTCTGTTTCGAATGTATTCAACGCTTATTGGACAGAATTAAATGAGGATAAATAGTTTCCATGCGACGTGAATAACGGCCGGCCTCATGGGATCCGCAAACACATGTGCCATTGGACCACCATATGGTGTTACGTAATCATTACTTATAATTATTGTGACACTGTTTGATACGTCTCTATCGAACACTAGGACGTGCAAATTGCCAGAAAAAATATTTTAATTTAATAAATTTAAGCACTGAACCATAAAGACGAAGCGATCACGTGAGCCGCCGATATAATGACTACTTGAAAATGGAAAAATGGTTATCACTAAACAGTTGTAAGAAACGAATGGGTACTGAGCACCCTTAGTTACCATGAGTCCTGAGTCCACGCGAGTAGTCAATCTTAATCACAGCGCAAACTTCGATAGAGAGTCGATCGATCGATGGTCCCATATTTATACACTCGATGATATCTTTCGATACGATATCAGGTAACTGACAAAAGGTATGAATGTCCACCATGATCGTGATAAGATTTCATACGACGGGAATCGATTGGTCCCCGTGGCTCGTATCGGTATCGCAAACACTTCACTCCACCAATCGGCAGGGCATCGGTGATAAGAGGTGCCGAGGACGCCGCGTCACCGCGCGTAGGGCTCCGCTGGCGGCCGGCGCTCCGATCGGCGCTCCGACCACGCCGCGACGCTATCTGTTAGCGACTGTTCCATCACGGTGCCTACTTGTTTACAATGGAGATATACGTTTATTACGTTATATCTCGTTGGCAATAGATAATTTCACTATTTTCATCTGCAAGTACACTACGAGTTTAACATGTAATTGTACTTGTACTTTGTTGTTGTTGTTAACAATCAACACGCACCGCACTCTAAATCCTTCAATAATGCACGCCTACAAATATATCTCATGATGGATCTCGATTTAAACGAAACTCCGTAAATACGATCAATATGTTCTTTGTAATTTAAAATATTCTTATCAAGATATTAAAAGTATAATACATATGACTTGCACTATCTTCAACAGTTGACACGCCAGCGAGAGATCTCCATGAGGCATCAGGCATAGGCCTCATAGAAATCTAAAATAGTAACGAACGCCGATTTCAATAAATTTAGACCTGATAATTTTTAAATAGTACATGATGATGAATTTTATGAAAATTAATTACATTTTCCATGAAATATCAAAAATAGTCCATATAGATTGGAGTCGCAATATGATAAGACATATATAAAGATTTACTACATTAGAATAGGTACAACTGTGTGATAGTACGTGGAAGAATTTCGACATAGCAGATAAGGTGCAAAAGGCGCGTATCAAACGGTGTCATTTGATAAGACACGCGGCGTGTGCTTTCTGGAACACTTGGCGTCTATAGACAGGTGGATTTATATGTGCCTACGTGTAATCGTTATATTTCAGGTCGATACGAAACTAACAACCCAATGTTCATTTTAGGAAAATAGATAAATATTCCAAGCTAATTGTGTTGGTAAGAGATTGGCCTGTTTTTATTTAATTATTTTAAAATAGGATATTTTTTAAACAACTCATGAAAAAGGCAGCTAGGTGACAGTAGTCCCACGTGCGTGCATATTGATAGAGTATCACATTAAATGTTCATAGATATACATATTTTTTAGCTTCACGCTGTACTCCACATAGCAGGGTGGGTTGACGGAATCTGGGAGCCTAGTGTTAAGATACTCCGCTCCCGTTTAAGACCCCTTTTCTTTTTCCGTTCCCCAATTCCTCCGTTCTGTATTCTAGAGGCATTGCGTGTTGTGTGGAGGCCGCTTTGCCTCGTTACCAGAGAGAGTAAATGAATATATGAAATAACTCATTTCTCCGAGTGGGAGTCGAACCCATATCCGCTGACAGTCGCAGGCTTGTGTCACTGCGCCAAGACGGACTCATATTATGTACATAAAAATCTATTTACTTTATAGATACATCTACATCATTTTACAAGAATTATAGATCTGGTAATAAAATATTCTTTCACTTTTTATAGCAGAGTGTCCTTTATGATTATCACGTAACGGCAGTGCTAAGTGAAAGCAATATTTGCCTTGAAGAAAAGAAGTTCGAGCAACAATCGGAGACGGCGGGTGGCGCCCAGGGGGGCGGCGCGGGTGTGTACAGGGGTGCGCGGCGGGCGGCGGGCAGGCCGCGTGGCGCGAGGGCGGGGGCGGCGGCGGGCGAGGGCGGAGGGCGGGCGGCGCCGGTCGCGGCCGTGAACTGGAACTTCGAAAACTTCCACCGTATTGTGTTTACATTGAACTTTGTTATGTGGGTTAAAGTTAAGCCAGAGTTCGTCGGCGTGTGTGGCGCTCGTTTCACTAGATTGCAAAGTTGACTCGCAAGTTTGTCGTATCGATTTTCATCTTATGTTTATCAAATGTTTCAAGGTTCCGGCTTTGAGAGGTCATGTTTGAGTTCAAACATTGTAATATATTAGAGTATTCTGGGAAATTTACGATTAATATGCGGTTTATGCGTATATAAAACTTTGTTGGCGTGGCCGGTCGGTTAGGCCTACTTGAGACTCAAATAAAACTTGCGTGAGGCTTGTTGTTAAGATAACACCCCAACTCACTCTCGGAAAACTTAAGTCAATGGACCTACAAGCGTGTCCTAGCCTTGGTCTATATAATCTTAATAACCTATAGTTAATTTCTTTTACTTTTTAATATAAGTAGTAACATATTTATTTTCTACGATAGAATATTAAATATTATATGTCAATATTACAATAATTAAAACTTTCTATAAAAATTACAAAAGGAGGTTGTATGTGAAAATCTTTTTAATGTGCAGTTGTGAATTTTGTAAAAAAAATAATTCAATTAAAAATATTCTCATGAGAAATTAAATAATTCTTAATAATGATGATTCTCGAACGAAATCTATTGTAAAATTAAATTGCGTAAGCGTCAGACGGTAGTACAATAAAGAAATAGGAATGTTATATAGTGATAGTACTAGTACTAGTAATTTAGTGGAAATCGTGCAACTAACATCTTACATCTATTTTACTCCTAGGAATATCATTAGTCTATCTTTGTACCTTCACCAACTGGATAACAGCTTTATTTGGGCAAGAGTTAACAGAATAATTGTCAATTGGAATTATGACTAAGTTGATCACACCCAAAACGAAAATCACTCGGACACACTTGTTCTTATTGAAGATTGTGATATAAAAAATAGTTATGGGCGTAATATTCTGTTTTTTAGGTTCACACTGTATCTCGGATATAGTAGCGAGAACCTAGTGTTAAGACACCATTTCCTAGTTTCCAATGAATTCTGGAGGCAATGCTTGTTAATGGCAAAAATCAACGCCGCGCCTTGCCTCGTTACCAGAGCGAAGAATTGGAAATATTTAATATTTAATTCCCCTATACCCATATAGGAATTACTGACTAACTAACTTATTAATGTTTTTGTATGGGAATCGCCACGAACAACCTGTCACGTTTACAGTCGCACTTACGGTCCTGCACCACGACTGGCCTCAATTTTCGCACCATGGATCAACATTAGATAATTATATTCATTAAAGTTAACTGTGGTCGCGCGATGGTCGGCAGGTGGTGTCGTAACGCCTGCTGTGTCAGTCGTGCTCGTGACGCAATTCGCGGATGCCCTCTGCCCGTCGCCGCTGCGCAATCATTCATATTCAGCTTATGTACTAGGAAAAAGGTATATTGTTGTGTATGAACATGATGCTTGCGCACTAAATGTGTGTTTATTTAGAAGAGACTTTATTTCTTTTTGTTAAATTTGTATAACCTTTGAAAAGATATGTTTAGTAAACTTAACTTCATTTCACGCTTTGTTTCTATAGAGATATATAGAGTTTAGATCAGTTAATATAAAAAAAATGTAAATCCACCTAAAAGAGGGCAAATATGTCAAAGACCACTTGATGCACATGAGTGTATCTACTTTAGCAAATAAAACACATAAGCAATTATGATTACAGCTTAGCTCCTTCATAAGGCAGGGTAGGCATAGGGAACCTAGTGTTAAGATAATCCGTTCCCCATTTTCCGCTGAAATTTCGAAGCATTGTGTGTTGAGTGGAGGAACTCAACGCCGTGTTCAAGTTGGTTGTTACCAGAGCGGGGAAATGAAGAAACTAAATAATTAATTCCCTCGAGCAGAAATATGAACTAACAACCACGGCGTTTACACGCTTGTGCCACTGCGCCACGACGGCCACAATAATGTAAAAAAAAATAATTTGCATCTGAAATTCATTTATTGTTCAATGAATGAAATATTAGGTATAAAAAAATAAACATAGGAATGACTTCAATGTTGTTATTTATTTTGTACTGTGAAAACCTTCCACATTCATTCGTTCATGTTGAGAGATGAACGAGAGATCCAAGTTGTGCGTCGATGAGAATAAAAAAAAAATAATGACCAATATTGATGATATGCATTGTGTATTCTACTACAGGTTGCATGTTGCATGTTTCAATAAAGTAATACAGTCTCTATATGTACCTCAAAAATCTTAAAAAGACAAATAAAATATTGATTCTACTTATCCATGTTATGAAAAAAGTAGAGTAGACTACCTATCTAATGATTTGTTGAGAAAATGTGTAATGTTGCTTTGAAAAAAATATTGAAAAGAATAGGAAGTATCTATTATACAATTGCATCCACTCTGTTGATGTTTCTACAGACAATATATACTTCTAGCTTTACAACGGCTTCCAGAAATAATTAGGTACCTATATCTATCATTCAATATGTGGGTACCTACTCCAGGTTTTCTATATGAATGGCGTTAAGAGAATCACAATTGCTATCAACACGAGTGGAGTATTTTTTTCCAACATGATATTGGAGACTTCATTATTATTAAAAAAAAAAAACTTAATTGGGTAATTCTAACAATTTGTAGGTACGAGCAACCGACCATTAGACATATGTATATATTTACTCAAACAATAAAATCATAAAGAATCATACAATATGACTGCATACATTAATTTAGATAAATAGTAAAAATATAAATAGTAGGAACAATTAATAAGTATAAGAGGTTCTCCTCTATTACTATACATGTAAAAGGAGTGGCCGCGGCTCGCGATATGTCCAGTCCACGGATATCAATCCGAGCCACACCTGGACCTATTTTTTGGGTCTCTTATCAAATGGGCCTGATAAGTACTAACAATTCACACACATTAAGGTTAAGAAACTATACGTTAACTACGCGATAACCTACAACTTCTTTGGAGTCGATTTTCAATTAATATTATTGAATATACTTTTATTAAATTAGAGAACAAATTTTACATTTTTAAATATAAATTATTACAAAAAAATACATTTAAAAATATAAAATTAATATTACTATTAAAAATTAATAATATTAAAATTAATATTACTATGAAGAGTTCTGTATGTTATTAATTATTAGTGCATACTTATTTATGTATGTTTTTCCACAAAACTTTTTAATATGACATCAATTAAAACATTTTTAAATTTTAGCATAATAAGAAATAAAATGTAAATTTCTACGTAAATTGATTATTAAGAAATCAAATCAAATCAGCTTCACGCTGTATCCCGCACACAACAGGGTATGCAGAGGGAACCTAGTGTTAAGACACTCTGTTCCCCACTTTCCCCGCCGAATTCTGGAGGCATTGCGTGTTGAGGGGCGGAACTCAACGCCGGGCTTTTGCCTCGACACCAGAGCGAAGAAATTTAAAATATAAATTTAAATAAATATTTCATCTTCTCGAGTGGGGATCGACCCGCAACCAGTAGGTTTTCCAGTCACATTTTGTTCTTCTGCGCCACGACTGGCCTCAAGTTAATTATAATCTGTATTAAATACAAATCTGAGTTTCCATCTCTAACTCCGTTGGAACTTGGAACAAAGAGGACAACCTTTCACATAACCACAACTAACATTTTTTTCCAACAAACCGTCTTCGTACTTTGAACGTTAGACATCTATATCTATATATTCTTTATTACACTTACAGTAACAAAGATTGATTCATAGTCCAGATTATTGTTGGCAAAGGTAAACTTAACTCTAACAGAGATTTCTTTCAGCCACCCGGGGTATGCAAGGATATTTTGAAATTTGGAACTCTTGGAACTGAATGACACGACGAAATGTACCCACCTTCAACCATATTGAGATTCGACTCAAGTAAGAGTGGTGAAATGTTCGTAAGCGTCACGATACCTACAATAGTACTTCACTTTATCTCGTTTTTTACACTTTATTTGTTGAAGGCGCACGATAAAGATAAAGATAAGTGGCAGTCGACGCCTTTATCGCTGGCTATCGCGAAAGAGCTCGCTTCAGGAAGTTACGGTATGCCAAACTGAGGTAAAATCATTACTAAATATACTTTCATTTATATTCATTTAACAAAATAACTACAGCAAAAAAAAACTAATCAAAATATTCAAGGTTATTAACCATGATATTGTAGGTATTATGTTGAATATTAGAAAAAATGTGTGAATTAGTAATTATAAAAAGGAATCAGTTGAAGGTTAAACGCAACGTTTGTGTTCTTGTCGAATTTTGAGGAAATTTAACAATTCAAAGAATGACAGCCATAAAGGATGAATATGTGAATTTAATAAATTTTGCTTAATTTAATTTAAATTTATTTATTTAATGGGTAAAGCAAGTGCTTACTATTTCATAAAGACCTTGGATCAAAATGTGCAAGTACGTATCAAGTAATTACAAAATAAGTAGATAAGAGTTACAATTGTACCTATTTGTGTAATTGTTTAATACTCTCTTTATCATCTGCTGCGCCTACGCAGCGGTGGCTGCCAATTTACTTAATATATCACATATTTTTTTATTTTACTTAATATATTAATCGATTGCTACAGTTCTAATATATTATTGTAGTCATTCTAAATTACGTTATACTTGGACTCTAAGTACGATATAAAAACTATGACATACATTTGTAACCTACATCAAGGGATGATAAGGTATTCCTCGTATTTATGAATTATGTATTAGGCAAAATATCCATTCGTCTGTGTTTATATTTAGATTCGAAAAACGATGTCACTCAAATGAGTAAATAATCACAATTGTTTTATAAATAATAATAATATCTTTAGTATCGACGGCGTACAATTGAGCGAAGAATGTCTAAAAGCAGAACAAAAGCGGTGAAGTCGAAAGTCAAGTTTACAATGTTTTGAATATTTGCAATTTAACTGGAGTAAGTTAACTTTACAAACGTTGTGTTCATTAATCAAAAGTTTGGCGCAGCCCCTGTCGCGCCTGCCTTCCCCGCCCACCCCCTCGTCTGCTCACTTCGGAACATACCTACGTACGCGTATAGCGCTCTACACATTTGGGTCTCTCACAATGCACGGTGCGGCGCGCGCGAGCTGGCAACACCGGCGTCCAGGTCAATATTGACAAATGGCTGAATTATCTGTCACTTTCTAGCAAAAGAGCATAAACATCGAGCATTGAGTGCCAATTTGTAGATATAAATATTGTTTTATTTCAAAACATGGAGGATATTTGCCGCCTCTGTTCTTCCACGAGTTTTGTTAATAATTACATTTTCGATGAAGGGAACGCTCTGTTTTTAAAGATGTCGTTGTATTTGCCGATTAAGGTAAATAAATGTTATAATTTGTAGTAATGTTCACATGTTATTTAGTATTTACTTACTTTTGGCTTAATATTACATAAATATCTACAGGTGCAGAAGGATGACCGTCTTCCACAAAAAATATGCGATAGATGCAGTTGCAAAGTGAACGATTTGTACCAATTTTGCAACGAGTCCATTGAAGTTCAAAACAGGTGAGCTTCGCGCACGAGTCAGCTGCAATTAGATTTATGGGCATATTTTACGACTTTTCATTCATAAAAATCTCGTGTACTCCGATATCTCTGACACTATTTATGAATTTATGTTAAACTAAATTTGTTTACCTTTAAAAATATGACATGTTGTATTATGGTAATGGGGTAATATGATGCCTACATTATTTACATAGGTGAATGAGATTTACAAATAAATCAATTAAAAGACGTCAAAGTTTTTTAGTAAACACTTATTTTTGGATGTTTAATTTTTTATTACATATTGTGATCATACCTTATATTGATTATTTTTATTATAATCATTTCAGATTAAAAAACCTTCTGTTAACAACACAATTTCTTGTCAATAAAACTGTGGATGTGAAAGTTATTAGACAAAATTGTAAATCTCCTCCATCACGCAGCTATGAACAAAGCACACAGACAGAAGAATTTGAGCTTACACTTATTGTAAAAAGTGAACCAAGTGTACCTCCACCTATTATTAAGAAAGAAGATGATTTTTTTGATAGTAATGATGTGTTCACACATAGTGACTTACACTCCGACAACAGTGAGGAGTATCTTATTGACATCAAAAAGAAGAAAACTGAGAAAGGAAGTAGTAACGGAGTCAAAGTTGGCCGGAGAAAATCAAAGCCTAAAATTGATAAAAGCATGTTAGAAAACAATAGTTTGAATGTAATACAAGACCATCTGGACCTCAGTCTAGTAAAGGAGGAAATAGAAATGAAACCTATAGTCTTGAGTGCAGGCGGTACGGGCAATACTAATGTGGAGGTGTTTATTTGTTGCATGTGTTTCACACAATGTGGATCGCGCGCTGAATTGCTAACACATTACAGGTATATTCTTCAATTTATTTCTATGTCTCGCATATAGCATGGTAGGCAGAAGGAACCTGAGAATCTAGTGTTAGAACATTCTGTTCCCATTACTTACATTGTCCACCTTCCGCCGAATTATGGAGGCATTATTAACTACCCTGTGCTTGATACCAGAATGAGGAAATGAAAATTATGAAATACTTCCGCAAATGGAATCAAACCCACAACCTGTCTGTTTACAGTCACACACTTGTGCACCTGATCCATGACTGGCTTCAAATCATACATTTGTGTTTTTTTACTAATTCAGGATACACAACTTTTATCCCACATTGGTAAAAAAAGAACATTGTCTTGATACTAGGTTTCCTGTGCCTGCCCTGCAATATGCAGAATATAGTGTGAAGTTAAAAAACATATTAAAATTATTTTTAAATTCTTGTATTTAAGAAAATACTTTTATCAATGGTTATTTTGAAACTTGTTTAACAAATTATGTTTTTATAAGGTACTGTTATCACACATGGCGCTCACCTGTAATTAATTGTGTAATTAGTTATTATATTTTATTTAATAATTTATTTATTTGTATGGTCAAATTGTAATAATTGCTTTTTTTCATTTTACACCATATCTTACATATATATCTATCAGGGAAGGCAAAGAGTACTTAGCGTCATGACACTTTGTGTTCGAAATTCTACTTAAATTCAAAACAATGCATGTTAAGCCTCAGCTTATTCTCTTTTAGCTTCCCAAACTATCCCTCATACAGTAGAGTAGGCAGAGCCAACCTAGTGTTAAGACACTTTGTTTCCTATATTCTGTATCATTATCGAGACGTTGCGTTTTGGCTGGCAGAACTTAACGCCGCTTATTGCCTTATTACTAGAACGACAAAATGAAAATAATTCACTCCCGAGTGGGACGCAACCACAACCGTCGCGTTTACAGTCAGACGTTGTGCCACTGTGCCACTACGCCACGGTCTCGCCCTAATACACAAAGTAAGTAGTGACATAGAATGTTCTCGTGTTTCCAGGGGGCACGGTCGCAAGAAAAAGAATAAGGAGAAAGCCCCACAGCCGCCGCCGCCCCCACCCGGCGATGAAATCAAATGCCCTAGATGCCAAAAGGTAATATCTTTTTTTATCTTTATATATATTTTATACCAGATTTTACATGCGACTTCGTTTCCGTAACTAAATGGAACTAGTACCTGCCATTCTGTTTATCTCTTGATTGCGAATTCGATCAGCTAAGCTGACTTCACATATATATTCTTTATTGCACATGTAAAAAAAAATAGTAAGAAAACAGTTAAAAAGTTATGTTTACAATGGCGGGCTTATTTCTGAAAGAAATCTCTTCCAGCCAACCTATGGAAGTGGATGAGTGCCAAACAGCGAAATAACAACACAGTGCAATCAAAAAAAAATTAAAATATCAAAAAAAAAATATATATTAACTAACACATATCCTACGAAGAAGTCTCATCTCTACGGCATTTATCTTTCTTTCATTCTTCTTCTGTAATACCCACGTTTCGTTGCCGTATAACAGCGTCGGTACCAACACTGCATTCTGTACGGCCAAACGTTCAGCTGTGCTGACATTTCGCCGTCTCATCAGTGCAGCTAAAGCTTAACGAAGCCTATTACCGGCAGCAACACGCCTTTCCACATCCATCTCTACAGAACATACTTTCCTCGAGAGAGCGCACGGATAGAGCGCTTGATTTCTCAGCAAGTTGCAAATACAAAAAGTCTTTCCTGTCCCAGCGCCTCACGCTTTTACAATCAAATATTATAATTAAAAGCACATAGTTTACACATCAGCCCAGAAGTTGAGACAACTTGAACAATCCATAATTTATATTTTTATTTTCTAGTGTTTTTTTAAACTATTCATTTATTATATATCTTGACAATTTAAAATTGCTTGTAATGGCGTATTTTAAAAAAGGAAAATTTTGATTTTGACCGCAGAAACTGTCTCCAAAGGAATGGAACAAGCACTGGAAGCGTCACTACGCGCGCGACACGCAGCCCTTCCGCTGCGCGCTCTGCCAGGCCAGCTACCGCGACCACTACAAGCTGCTGGAACACGGGCTGGCGCACGACGAGGCCGAGCTGCGCACCGCCGCGCCCTCCTCCGCCGCGCGCTACCTATGCGACGCGTGTCCGCTCGCCTTCGTGTTTCTGCGCGCGCTGCTGGCGCACCGCGCTCTCGCGCATCCCGCCGCCGCGGGCGCGCCGCCCGCGCTTCGCTGCGCCCTCTGCGCACGCTCCTTCGCGCACCCCAATTCACTGCGGCGCCACGCGCGCTCGCACACCGGCGCGCGCGACCACCTGTGCGCCGTCTGCGGCAAGGCGCTGTCCTCCCGTGAGCACCTCAAGTTCCACCTGCGCGTGCACAGCGGGCACAAGCCGCACGCGTGCACAGTGTGCGGGAAGGCCTTCGCCAAGAAGTGCAACCTGAAGTTGCACGAGCGCGTGCACTCGGGCGAGAAGCCGCACGTGTGTTCGCACTGCGGCAAGGCGTTCTCGCAGCGCTCCACGCTGGTGATTCACGAGCGGTACCATAGCGGCGCGCGGCCCTACGCGTGCGCGCTGTGCGGGCGCGGCTTTGTGGCGCGTGGCCTGCTTACCATGCACCTGAAGACCGCGTGCGTGGACGCGCCGCCCGCCACCAGACACCACCGAGCGCCAACTGCTCCCCTACCGCCGCCCCCCCTCACGCACAAACTAGAAAAGACTTATAACTCATAAACTATTTTAAATTTTAATTTCTACTTCACATATTTCAATCGAACAATATAATAACTAATATTTAAAAAATATAACAGTTTTAACATTGACATACTTAATATAAGTAACTAATTATTTTATTAAAGAAGAATGATCGAAGTCACACTATAACATGTAACAAATTTTGAAAACTAAAATATTGTATCGACTTTTTCAAATTAAAAAAGTTTTACACAATTATCCTAAATTTAAATATTATCTTAACGCTTGTCGTCGCGACGTTGTATTTCCTGAACACGTTACCTCATAACTGAGTTAGTTTATAAACTATATTATATAACTTGTAATTTTTTCTATAAAAGTTGATTTTTTATCAAAGAGATAACTTAATCATAGTAATTTTTTTAAATATGTAAGGTTTTTTATTTGGTTTTAGTTAGGTATCAGCTTCACGCTGTATCCCGCACACAGCAGGGTAGGCAGAGGGAACCTAGTGTTAAGACACTCTGTTCCCCACTTTCTGCCGAATTCTGGAGGCATTGCATGTTGAGGGGCAGAACTCAACGCCGCGCTTTGCCTCGACACCAGAGCGAAGAAATGGAAATATAAATGTAAATAAATATTTCTCTTCCTCCAGTGGATATCGAAATTATTTAGGTATCATTTTTATATTTAGAGTTAAAGTTGTGGGTTCGCTTTCCATTTTCCGCAATGAATTCTTTTCATTGATCATGAAAAGAATTAATTTCCTTGCTCTAATAAAGGCAACGCCGTTGACTTCCACCATTTAATACTTAACACGTAATGTCGAATAACTTCAGCGAAAAGTGGAAAATGCAGTGTCTTTACACTAAGTTCCCCTTGCACACTGCTATATGTGGGATATATACACTTATATTGTTACGCCACTGCAATACGTACCTAACTATAATTATAACAATAACATACCTAATATTACTGCAATCGCTAGACGAGCGTAGTCACGTGATATACTAGTTTATAACTATGTAGTAGTAAATAGTTGTAAGGTAAAGTGCCTCTATTTGTTATAAGGTGTCTCTCGGTCTGTTTGTATTTGTATATTTATTACTGTATATTGTCGTGCTCGCTTTGAACTGGTTTACCGCTTTTATTATATGAATTAGATAATCGTTTTATGCCTGAATATGTTTATTACAATTTCTGCTCAGATTTAAAAAATTGTGCTTACCAAATATGTTTTTTAATAGCTCCCACATTTAGCGGGGTAGGCAGAGAGAAATCTAGTGCTAAGAAATTCCGTTTCCCATTTTTCGAGGAATTCTCTAGTCTTTGCGTGTGGAGGGGTAAACTCAATGCCGCGTCCTACTTTGTTGCCTGAAATGAAATGAAAATATTTCACTCGGGGTTGTTTGACTTCCCGAGTGGGGATTGAACCCAAAAGCGCCGCGTTTACAGTCACACACATGTGCCACAGAGCCATGACGGCGCTTCTGCAACGACGGTTCTATATATTCTGTTTTTATTATTTGTAATAATAACCAGTAAATCTTTTTGCTCAAAAATCAATTTTTGCCTTAAAATCTATGTATTAAATTTTAACTTAAAAATGAATTATATTTTTAAATTAAGAAACTTGTAAAACACTATTTGGCTTGATAAGAAATGGCAAAGACAAAACTAAAATTTGTATGTTCAATAAAAAGGTTATCTTTAAGGTCAATGAACGAATTTGTGAATGTGAATGAGTTGCTAAGAGTTACACACTAATGTTATAATAATTACTTATGTTAACAAACAATAATAATACAACATTTATTATTAAATTAGGTTTAGGTGATTATTTCTACATTTATGAATACAAAATTTTTGAGACGTTTGACTTACAGTTAAATAACGATAGTTGTCGGTTTGATGCCCACTCGGGGGAGTGAAATATTTAATATTTTAATTTCCTTGCTCTGGTATTGAGACAAAGCGCGGCGTTGAGTTCCACTACTCAACACGCAATGTAACAGTATTTCTGTAACACCATAAAAAATGTAATACAATTTACAGAAGAAGTAGAACATTAATTTGGCACACAGGCATAAATACTTCGTTCTATCGATTTTTTATTTCGTTATTATTAATACGAAATATATATATTTTTTTATATAAATATATATTCGTATAATAAAAGTGGTATTATCTTTACAGTGTTATTATGTTTAAGAATATTTGAGTAATTTCTTGATAATAATTTGAAAATTATACTTTGATTTGATTTTTTGTTTAGTTTGTATACTTATTTTAAAATCGCACACTGCATACACACGGAAAATATTTTGTTATAAAAAAGCAAGTAGGAAGTAGTAAGTGGATTAATAGATAACAAGGAAGTGAATTTTTAAGTAAGGACATTGCTATTTTTGCTTAATATTTTTTTTTATTTGGTCTGGACGTTTTAATTATTGTCTTAACAAAAATATTTTATTAATATAGATATGTGCTAATTATTAAGAATATTTGAATATAAATGAATGAGAATAAGTAACTGTTCACATTTTGCACATTTCTAGAAATCATGAATTTTTCAAGGACACAACGGATGCGTATTTTTACACTAGAATTTATAGTTATATTATTGTAGTTTGGTTAAATTATGCTGCAAGAGGTTACTTTTTTGTAATCAAACTTTTTCTATCGGCACATATTTTTGGGTACATCTTGGGAAAATCTACAAACTGCGTTTTTTTTAAATCTGCCTGGGTTTGCATATGCAAAAACGTTTTTAATATGAAATGAAGTCGTTTTTACTTGTAGTGTGTGCACTTGTGTTGCTGATTCGTTGCAACTTTATTTTTATGAATTTTTTTTCTTCTCGTCTAATGTGGTTAATTTTTTAAATAAAAATATAAACTATCATCCTTACGTTTCATTTTAAATCTAAATTCTTTCCACTTACCCTATATTCCTAAAGAACAACATAATAAAAGTGAAAGTAAATTAAATGTGTTCCGCCACTCAACACTCAATGCTTCCGTAATTAGTAGGTTCTCAGGATCCCTTTACCTACCTTACTGTATGCAGGATGCAGCGTGAAGCTAAAAAAAGGAAAAAATATGATATTGCATGCATTTGTGCATGAAATAGACTTGCAACTTTTAAAAAGTTATCAATACTCAACATCTCAAGTAAACGGGAGTGTTTTCACACTAGGTTTTAAAAAAAAATCTACTTATTTATTTTACAAAACTAACATTAGTACAGTTTATTAAATAATTAAGTTTGTCTGCTTGGTGATAGTTGCTTTATAGTAGCGACTACACACGGCACGACTTCTTATACAAATAAGACTGTCTGTGTAAAGCTACCTGCGGAAAATGATAACATTTATTGTTAATCAATTACATTTGAGGAAAATTATTTTATTTAATTATAATACAATCTTACGCCGTTGAGGCGGAGTTCGCATGTTAGTGTTGTGTGAGTGAGTACAAATACTTTTTCCTTCTAGTGTTTTTTGCTAGCTATTTTTCACATTTTATTCCTAGCGGGGTAACCAGAGAAAATTGGGTGCACAACACTACGCTTTCTGCATACCTCTTTCGCCTCCTACGCTGTCATCTACTTCATCAAACATATGCAATCTGTGGGGTCCTCATGCTTTGTACGTGACCTTTCTTCGGTATGTCTGTATATCTTACCATATGATTATACTAATCTCGCATTACGTCGTTTCTTCTTTAAATTCGTCGAAATTAAAAAATTGTGTAGTGCAAGCGGGCGAAGCCGCGAGCGGTTTGCTACTCGTTACGATTATGTATAGACAATTTATATATACTTATTTGCGCAAGATTCAATTACCTGAATATATTTTTTACATATTCTCATTAAAACTCTTTAAATAATCATATAATTAATTAAGAAAATAATAAAATAGGTAGCTGCTACTCAGAGATATGACTTTTATTTTACAAAGTAAATATTTTTTTTAATGATAATTTTGTTTAAAACAATAAACATGGTGTTGATAACATGTGATATGTAAAAATATTGTGTAAGTATAATTTCGCAGAACTTGTTTAATACGAACTTTGTTACGTAGAATGCATCTTTATCTTATTTGCAATAATAAATAGGTACGTCTGAGAGGACGAGGGCGTGGCCATTCACAAGTCATTTTATACTATCACTTTAAAAAAAACTATAATGCTAATAAATATAACAATTAAAAGCAATTCCAAATATGTGAATGCAGTATTTATTGTAATGACTGAAGTTTTTCTCTCTCCATCCCGTAATAAGTAATAGCGCGATGTTCAACTCCGTCTAAAATTTAACTTTTGGTTCTATTTTAAGAGACAGTTGTATTCAACTTAGACTTCACCTTCCTAAGAAAAGTGCATTTCTTTATTTAGAGTTTTGGACTTGCGTTGGATCTCACTATTAGAAAACAATAAGTTTTGTAAATAATTCATAGATCGATATAGATAGTCAGTGCTTATAAAATCTTATTATGTTTATTATATTTGTTATATTCTTAATTTTCTTTAATTTATTTTCTTATACCTTAAAACATTTATTGAATACTTTCTCGACCATACATTCCATTTCATCATTGTATTTCTTCTATAATCAATTAAATGACAGAGTTTAACGATATCGAATGGCGATTTCCTGCATAGATTGCATTTTCCTGTAGGTACTTGGACTATACTTAAGAGGTTAGCAACAATTTTAAAAAAATATTAACAGACCATGACAAAAATCTATTTGGGTGCAACACCCGCGCCCGGTGCAGTGAAGGTTGTCTCTAATCCAAATCTATTTTGAATATAACTATTGTTAATTATTTTTTTGTCAAGTCGATTTTGATTAAGACGTGACTAAGATTTTTTTTCTTATTTTAGATTTGTCGCGAAGAGGACGAAGAGGAAGCTCGTCGTCGTTCACTAATTTTCATTTTTTTTAAATAATGTTTTTTATAAAATAATTTCAACAAATTTAATAATTCTGAACACAATTCAAAGAAATATTCTTACTAAATCAATAAAAACGATATTGTTTATTCAGTTTGCGTTTCATTTATATAAAAAAAATATAAGACATATTTAAAATATTTTACTTTTAAAATATAATGTTTAGTGTTAACTACTTGTAAAAATAATTTAAGAAAAATAATCTCATCATTCATGTCAACCAAAATAATCTTATTTTCTTAAACGTAGAGCTTTTAGATTTAAAAGTAGAGTTTGCCCAAAAGCTTCTTTCTCCAAGTACATCACTCACCCACCATGGTTCACTAGCAGCGGTATTAGGATATATCTTTTAAACTAGAGTCAAGAGAATATTTAAGAAGATCAGTCATCATCGTATGTCAAGGGCTATCTTTTATCAGTGCTGCGTGTTGTCCGCCGCCGTCAGTGCCCGCGCCGCCGCCGCCCGAGACGCACGTGCGTACCGAACATTCATACTTACATATTATTATAGATACGTATTTAATAACGCCCTTGGGATCTATTTTGATTATCGCAGCCGGACCCACGTGTGAGTATTATATTTTTATTGATATTACACGTTTAATAGTTAAATATTGAGTTTTGTTTTTTATTAATAACTGATGGGATTTTCTTTTTTTTTTCATAATAAAAAGTTTAATGTAAAGTTTTCTAATATGTTAAATTATTTTTAGTACAATATGAGCGTTCTGTAATGCTTATACTGAAACAAACACACACAGAAATATGAAGGCCTAATTTTAAATTTCATTATTAAAAGTTACTTACTAATAAAAAACAAAACTAATGTAATTTAGATTTAAAAACATAAGTATTTAATATGTAAATAGTAATATATTTTGCGTTGTTATTAGCGACGGTATTCTACAATAAACAGCGACTTGTTAAACTTAAATATTATTTGATGAGGCCGGTTTTTAGGCTCGCGACGTCGACTCCGGTATTCGAAGTTTCGACATCGTATGTTAATTATCGTATAATTAACTATAATATGTCCAGTAGCGATTGACTAAAATAAATAAACAAATTATTAAATTGTATTAAATAAAGGTAAAGGCTGTATGTAGCTAGCATCAGCTCGAGTTGATTGCACTTATTTAAACTGTTATTTGTTTTTGGAATAAGTGTTTAAATAAACTTACATATATATAATAATAATAATGTTATAATTTCAAAGAAAAAATCTTAAAAATAATCTTTTGAAATTATATAATTTAATTTGATATAATGTATTCTATTAATTACTATGTAGATTGTAAAGTATCATATTTATGTAGAGTCAAAAATATTATAATTCAATAATGTCAAGTAAAATTTGCTAAATTTGATCATAATATGTTTAATAACAAAACTTTGTTATTACGAACATTTCTCGGTATTTGAAATGAAATGATCTAAATAGAAGTTTATTAGATACTTGTAGCGGACGCGTGATTCTCATCGTCAGAGGCACTCGGTGATTAACGAATTAAAACCAATTGTACGGACACACAGACAGAATAAAAATGCACTAAATATAAATATATATATATTGTAAGAAACTATTTGGAAATATTAAATAAAGTGGGAAAGGTAATGAATTAAAATAAGGCCTCAAATAATTATTAAACAACTAAAGGGAATTATCTAGCAGTCTAATAACAATTTCCGATTCTAAAGAATTCATCGGGCAGAGTGACGTTCTTGATCTTCCTCTCTCGGTCGCCGTTGACAGCCTTAAAAAGTGGCAGCCAGTAATTAGAGTCGTCCTTATATAACCTCTATGGTTATTATTTCTAACAATATATAATTATATTGTTAATCCTTATTATCTTTATAAATTACACTAAATATAAATTACTAGCTATTTATTTGTTTTTAGTTTTTGTACTTTCAATTTAAGTTTTTAGAGAGCATTGAGTAAGTATTTTTACTCGTCTGTGCTAAGTAAAGGAAGGTCGAAGAATAGATTCCGACTGTGAATCCTAATGAACTATTGAGCTTCTTTTTTTTTTTCTTTTAAATTTTACGCAGTTGATTTTTTTTTTAATATCTTTTCTATTTTTTTTTTTATTTATACAATTTGCTTGATTAAAGACTGGGTTTCATTTGTTATTCCTAATAAACTATTGAGCTTGCTTTTTTCTTTAAAATTTTATGCATTCGTGTTTTTAGTTTTTTTTTATAAATATTTAAGATACAGTTTATTTCTTTGAATATGTATTTACATACACATCTGCATTACTAATGACATTTATTTAACGAAAATATTAAAATAAAACTAGTATTTTCAATTATCAATTTTATAATAATAAAAGAATAATGACATAATAAAACATAATTCGTGTTTCGTATATTCTTATACCTATAATATAAATAATAAATATATAATATATTATATTAGGCGAGTAAATAAAAAACGATGATAACTCACGATTCACCGCACGTAAATCACACATTACATTAGTCGATGTAAATAAACACACCTTTGCTATAATTTTGAACAATTTTCATAATATTTATTAGTGATTTATGCGAGGAAATGTACATTCAGCAAATATTGATTTGCGGACGCAGGTGCTACTAGCCTTAATTATTGCATCTAAATAAATATATTATTATTATGTACTATTAAAAAAACTCTATTATTGCTGAGTCACTTACAGATAACCTCCAATTACGTTTTATAATGATAAAATCTGATCTGGTAATCTGTTTCCTTGGAGAATATAGAGTAAGAAACAGTTTTCTGAAATTCTCCTGTAAGGATCCCTCCCTAATCCCCTTTTTTCCCGTTCCTGTATACGCAATAAAGGGAGTTTTACGTTGTATAATTCGCGCAAACGATGTTGCAAGTTGTCATTAACAGTGTTATCAATCTACTTTATATTTTGTTTAAGGCTCATCGATAATACATCTAATAAAACAAAACGTAATCAATATCTAAGTAGGTAATTATTTACTTTGCGAATACTAATACTGATTTTACGCATTTAAATTTTTTATTAAAGCGAGTTGCGTCTAGAATGTTCTGTTGATAGTAAAATCGAATTGTATTTATATTAAAGAATGGAAAAAGCAGCTTCACGTAAATTTCAGACACTCCGCTCTACTTTTATAGCACTGCATGTTGAACTCTACTGTCCGGTAACTCCATGTTTTTCTGCCAAAGCTCGAAAAATGAAAATATTTTTTAAACATGTTCATGTCCCTTAGCGGGGATAGTAGGTGGAATTGAACCCACAACCGTTGCGCTTACAGTCAGACGCTGGCAATGACATATTTACCTATATTAAAACATCTTTAATTGGTTTTCTTTTTCTTTTCTCAGTTTCACGCTGTATTCCCCATGTAGCAGGGTAGGCAGAGGGAGCCTAGTGTTAAAACACTCCGCTCTGCACTTTCTGAAATCCCAAATTTTGAAAATATCGATATTACCTATACCTACTTATTTAACATCGATTAAATGGTAACTGACGTTTCTGATTAATAATAATAAAGAAAGAAAATTTGCATTCGTTTGTGGGTTTGCACCAAAGTGCTTACAAACGTATAGAACAAATTGTTCCATTCATGGTGTTTCCTGAGGGTATGAAGGAGTATGAAGTGCGCAAGTTTCCCATAAAACCATAAATCATTGTGGCTTGATTGCGGCTGATTGACCCAATCCTGCGCACGTCGCGTCGCTCGGCCAATTTACAGGGCGACGCTCACGTGGCAGCCCCGGCGGAACATTCGCGAGTTCAATTTAGTTTAAAATAAATCATTATTTATATCTATATTATATACAAAATGGTTCATAATTCTTATAAAGCGTTTTTTAAATTGCACTTAAACTGTTTTTTTTTGCATGTAATGATCTCAGGTCAGCCTCCAAAAGCAAAATCTGGCAACGCTTAGACTTCCGTTACTCAAAAAACAATTTTTGAAGTTTAGACAGAAAGTGGAGAACGGAGTGTTTTAACATTAGTTTACTTCTCTATGCTAGGCTAGAAAAGTTGTGATTTTTTTAAATATAATATTTTTTTTATAATAAGGAGGTCGTTGTGGTGCAGGGGAACAAGCGTGCGACTGTACACCCGAAGGTTTGTGGGTTCGATTCCCACTCGGCGAAATGAGAAAGGTTATATTTTATTTTCCTTGTGGTACTAACAAGGCAAAGCGCGTTAAGTTCCGCAACTTCCTACATAATGCCTAGGGAATTCAGCGAAAAGTAAGGAACGGAAATGTGTGAATGGGAACAGTGTCTTCACTCTAGGTTCCCAGTTTCTCTCTGGCTTGCTATGTGCAGGATACAGTGTATAAGCCATACTTTTGCATCTCTATATTTCTCTGAGTGACTTCTGACATATAGAGATATTATGTTTTAGTTTGTATATTCCTGGGGGATTTAATATCAATATTACCGTTCAACTGCGCAACAATGGCGTCGTTTGATTTCATATACCTACTTATGAAAACTTATTAATTCAATTCAATTAATTCAATGTTGTTTGTGTGTTTTATTATATCTGTAGAGACCATTGTGTGTGTGTGTGCAACAGCACAGTATAGAGCTGTAAACGCGATGTCTGTGGGTTCAATTCATACTCGAATGAATTATTCTTATTTCCACAATTGGGAACGAATTATTCTCATTTCCTCGCTCTCCTAACAAGATAAAGAGATGAAGTGAAAATTGGGCGAAAAGTGGGGAACAGAATGTCTCAAGAATATACTGCTGTATGCGAGTTAGTTAATACAGCGTTGAGGCGGAAAAAAAGGATAAGTAGAGAGATATAAGAAGACTTGATGGAAAATAATTTAAACATTTTAAATGATTATTTTAATTTACATACTGGAGGTGTATTACATCATTGCACATATTGTCTGTAAACAATGCATTAAATAGATATTAACTATATATGACAAAAGTCATTAGGCACAGGTTCTAATGAGTATATTCACGTGGAAATGACAATAGCTGAACATTAATTTTTCCTTTAATATGTTTTTTGACATAGATAAAACAGTTTATTGATATTAGATTTAAATTGGATTAGATATTATCTAATTGAATTTGAAATGTAACAAACATTTTGATATTTTTATGTAAATAATTAAGAAGCCAGTCGTTACGTAAAGGCATAAGCAAGATCTATAAACTCGGCAAGCCGCGGCGTTGTGTTCCGCTATTCAACAAAACCGAGGAACGGAACGTCTTAACACTAGGTTCCCTCTACCTGTAAGCAGAGGGAACCTAGTGTTTTTTCCTGCTGTGTGTGTGAAGGTGATTTCATTAATCAGTATTTTATAAATTAAATACCACTATGTAACAAACGCGACGACCAACAGAATATAGAGTGTGTATTTAATACCTACTTAGAATGCTAATGTCGTCGGCGGATTATAACGTCGTCTACTGGCTAAAATATAAATAAATGTCAAAACGCGTACCGTTTTGTTTAAAACAATGAATAGTTCTTAATATAAAGGTAAATAAGCATTATTCAGTTATTTTTTTATATTCTAATTTATTACGGTAATACCTTGTTATGTAAGTATATTAAATATCTTGCCAGAGGCCGTAGTGGTACAGAGCACAAGGGCTCGACTGTACACTATGTTCTCAGGTTCCCTCTGCCTGCCTACCTGCTAAGTGCGGGATGCAGCGTGATGCCAAAAAATACCCTCTTTATTGTATGGGATATGCCAGTGATTCGTCTTTCTCCTCTTTGATTTTTGGCTATTAAGTTAATTTACTTGAATATAATGGCAAGTAATTTTAAATAAATAATAAAATTATAAAAAAATCATTCTAACATTAAAATATTTTAGAGTTTCGACATCTAAGCTAATATAGTGTTTGGTAAACAAAGTATTTCACAGAGAAGTGTCAGTAGAAGTAGTTTGTAGAGGGCGAGGCGCGCGGGCGTGTGGTGGAGGTGTGCGGGCGCGTCACGCTTGCACTAGCAATCTACGTTCTTATAGTACGGTCGACGAGTCATGGCCACTGTGAAGATAGCTGTAGATGGCTGCGCATATTTGATTTTGGGATATTTTTAAAATGTCATTCTACACTTTAGGAAAATATTTGTTTAGAAAACGTATAAAAATTTGAACGTTGCGGGACTCGAACCCGCTCCTCCTGGAAACCGACCTGGTCGATTCCAAAGGTTCAGAAAGCGGCCACGACTCTACAACCGTGCGGTATGACGGGCCGTCTGTTTACTATGCTAGTAGATACTAAAATATATATTTTATGATATTGTAATTTAATTATAACCTGCACTGACCCGTGAGTCGATGTTGTATCGAATTTCTGTGAGAAATAGTTGATAATTGAGTTTAATTTCTCAAATAATTGTAAAGAAAATTTTGCAATGTTGCTTGTTTAATATGTTCAAAAAATCTTTTTATAATATTTGTATTATAATCGTGACATAGTTATTACATACTATGTTAGAACGTGTAATATAACATGTAAAATAATAATAATGATTATAATAAATATCTGCTATTGGTTTGGTAGTGAAGGACCATCGAAACTATCACTTTAATTTTTTATAAACCACTTCTAAGCAAAATGCTTTAAACTGTTTCACTTTGTTAATTAAATTAAGATTATAACATATGCAAATAATTTGTAATAAAAATAGGGAAATAACGAAATAAATGACGTGACCTTCATGAAGGTTATATCAAATGTTTATAATTATATCATTATTAAGACTCGGTAAATAAACCACAACTCAATCTTTTTAACAAACGAATTGACAATTAATAGATGTGCTGATTTTTAGCTCGTTATTATTATTTACTGTAATTACTAGCGACTTGCTCGTGGCTTCGCTTGCATATACTAATCTTTTATTAATTTACTAATTTACAATTGCTGCTTTACAATCACTTTCTTTTTTTTTGTTTACAAACCAATCAAAAGGGAAGCTTACCAAAATACACTAATTTTAACATTTTAATTTAATTAATGAAAACTGCAATCAAATCAGTTAAGCCGTTTCTGAGATTAGCGTGAACAAACGCACAGATAAACAGACAAACGGATAAACTTTGAACTTAAATGTTTCAGCTTTATAATTTTAGTATTGATAGTATAGATTTTGTTTTGTATTTTCACGTTTGTACGAACAAAAATGAATTATAACCTCTTCCCAAATAATTTTCTAAAGGCTATAACTCATTTACTCTGCCAGAGTCAATATTTGCATTTTTAAGGAGTGAGAATGAGAAGTTCATTGGACTACGACGTAATATAACACAACGATGAACTGACGTACATATATTTTAAGTGAGGATTTACCGACGTATCTCATATTGCAGCTCAATATGAATTGGCGATAGGTCCCCGACGGCTAATGGATTCGACCGCGGACCCCTCACACGCCGTCCATCTTCATTTATCTATAAAAAGCTTCTATTTGTGTATAATATATTGTCTATTTTCTGTTTGCTCTCTGTACCAAATGAAAGTTACTTTTTCGTGGCGTCTAGTCTAGTTGTTTAATATTTTAACATTTTAAAAGTTTATTATTATTATTTCCCGCGATTCTTGGATAGTCTCTATGAGTATCTGGTTCAAATCTCGCTAAGTTTACTTTTTTTATGTTTTCTACAAAAGTATAGTTATTTAACGTTGATTATTTGAATTATTTTGTCAGCATTACTTTTTGTATGGAATAGCGATAGACATTGCGGCAACATGCAACCTCCTTAGCTAATTATTAGAAATATAACTATCTACTTTCCTTCAATTAAATCAACTATGAAGATAGAAAACAATTAACGATAAGAATTTCTTTAACGAGGTTTTGGTTAGCGTTTAGTTATCTGTGAAGTCAACGACGACGTCAGGTTATGCAACTCGGGTCATGACCATGAGACATGGGCAAGTAAACAAATAATAATTGAGTTAGTTCATTAGTTATTGCGATACGGTGCTTACACGCGCTGTTAAGATAACAACCAATATAGCTTAGCTTAGCTTTTAATTATAATTACTATATGAAATGAAATAAATATTTCAAAATCAGAGCAATTAAAGGAATTAATTATTACAAGATAATTTGTTTTATTCATAAAAATGAGTGAAATATTTAGAGTAGATGATAACTGTTTTTGTCTCGGGTTATCTATATTTTATATGGCTGTTAAATATTGACACTTCCCTTTTCTTTTTTTCGTCTATTTAAAGGACTACCGAGTCAGAGTCGACAACCTAACCTGTGCTTTACAGCACTTCGAATTATATTTGAATGAATAACCATTGAGGCAAATGCGGCGCTGAGTTCCGCCAACACGGAGGTATCTTAATGAGGAATGGAGTGATGATGGAGTCTTAAATAAGGTTCCAGTGTTACCTCTGCTTACTCTGCTATGTGTGACGCAAGTGCTCTTCTGCGTAATTTATATATTAAAGTAATTTACAGAGTACTATGTAATTAAAAATAAAAAAATCTAAACTAAACTTAGTAAAATCTTTTAGACAGCTAAAGAAATAATAATGAATCAAAATCAAAATTACAAATACGATGCTCATTTATCGTTTTAATTTTATACAAGCTGATTAATATTAAACAAGTCAAAGACCTTTAACTTGTTTTCGTGTTCGTAATCGTTTTGCATAAGCTGTTAGTTATCGCGACTGTAGAGTACACGGTGCGAGCTGATGTGGAAGACGGTGGCTTTATTAGGTTTTTCAGAAATATCATTATTGCACTTTTCTGTGGTCTTTTGTCGTTTTGCGATTTATTATAATAGTCTTAATATCGTTAAAAATGTTTTGTGAGCGCTAATTTAGCTTCGTTTTGGAGAGTTACCAAGGGTCTTTATAAGAGACTATTGGAAGGACCCTTGATTGGGCTCCTTTACACCTTTATTCTTTGCGTCTACTTTACACATCTATTGTACATCTGTTTTCTGTAGGTACAAGAAATAGGGGAGAGCGGGGCTAAAAGTTACCGAGGTAAGTTGTTCCGATGGAAATAATTTCGCGGAGAAAAGTGATAGGAATATTTAGTAAACATATAGTGAAATGCAATGTGATAGCGCACCCATGGCCAGCATATTTAACAATCCAGTGGCACCCGAAACCAATGGAATAGCAGACGGGTGTCGTTGGTGCATGATTGTAAATATTTTTGCATTTCATATTTTTGGTCTATCTCACAAATTTTAACGATTAGCCTCGAGTATGTTAGTGTTTTTTTTACATTATATTACCTACTATTTCGGAACACTATTTGTAAATTATTTATGTTTTCTATATCTTATTTATATTTAATTTTTTTTCAACACGTGTTTTTGGGGCTAGATGTTCCCTTTTTTTGGGGCATATTGTGACCTCGGGAAAACTTTCGTCAACTCATTTGTACCAATAACGGGATGTAAATATTGTAATTTTTCATACTAATAAATAATGTAATTTAGTAACATGCGGACTTATGCTCGAAAATCAACTCGAGGTTATGTGTTATATGAGTTGATGCAAAAAGCAGCGGATGTAGTTTTCAAAGATTGCAGGAATAAGATAAAAACTTTACCAAAGAAAAACATATACATATTGGGCGCGAAAACCTAAAGCTATAAAATCTTTGTTCATTATTTTGGTTTAACAAAATCAAAATAAGTTTTATTTTATGTAAAATTATCTTTTACTTTTTAGTTCGTTGTTTTTCGGTTCAGTTTTTTTTTGTTCAAAATTAATTCTTTTACGATTTTAAATGATAAATAATCTTAAAAGGATACTTCTTAAACGAGTGTTGGTTGTGGTGGTAGTGGTTGTTAACGAGTGGCATCTGTTGTGATATGTAAAACTTGACTCAATTAGGTATTATTTTTGTGGAAACTAACATTTTGGTATATTGACAAGAAAATACATAAAAAA
>JAEBDU010013396.1:253251-299029 GCA_016802625.1 Heliconius numata | reverse complement strand
CTTTGTCTTACAATTATTTCTTCAAACTCAAAAAGAACCAAGGACTATTATATTTAGTAACAATAAGATCTGCAGAAAGGAGGACGAAGGAGTGTCTTAACTATTTTTTATGTATACAAAAATTTGTTAATCTTAAATGCAGATAAATAAAATTTATCAATTATGATAAAAAATAATATCATGCATATAATTATGCCTAAAAGATATAAGTTTTTCCGCAAAAATATTTCAATGACTTTCAAAACTACTACGTAAAATGGAATTGACGAACGACGTAAAATGAATTACAATTGGGACATTAAAAGGAGATAATTACAATACTTTCAGCTCCATAAAAAAAAACATTAAATTCAAAGCAAAACCTTAACTAACCAGACGTTTATTGTTAAAATTACAGATAGCTACCTGATCATACAAAATGTCGACGGCGGTAGAGAATGGCCCGTCCGTGCCCCGGGTTTTCATGAACGGCACAACCAACGGCACCAATGGAACAACAACTAACGCAACGGCGACCAACGGAATAGCAACTAACGGAACTAATGGTGCTTTGACATGGGAACAGCAGTTCCTGCCGCCACCACTGCAGCTGGACGATAGAGTGCGAGCTATTAAGGTAAATTTTACTAATGTTAAAAATTTGAATGAATTCAAAGGAAATGTACTATATAATATTTTCATTTCTGTGCTCTAGTAACCAGGCAAAGCGCGGCGTTGAGTTTCGTCACTCAACATGCCATGCCTGGTGGAAGAAACATACACCTCATGAACATTTATTTGCATTTATAATATTAGTGGAATAACGTTATTTAATTTTATTATAATTACTGTATATATACAAAACAGTATTTTGTTTTAGTAACCAAATAACATATTTATGGAAACTTTGCTCAATAAATGTCCCAATAGTAGTCCCAGTAGTAGATTAGATAAGGTTTATGGGTGTGTTTTATAGTGTTTATGTTTTATAGTTCAGTTCAGTGTTTACATGGAATTTCTTTTAATTAATAGTTGTTAAATCTTATCAAACAAGAAAACACTTAAATTAATATCTTCTTCATATTGATTTTTTTTATTAATTCATAAACACGTGATTATAAATTAAGTGAGGATGATCACACGGTACAGCATCATCTGACGATGACACAATGGTCCTGGGTTCGATTCCACTAATGCCACTTTCTGCCGAATTCTGGAGGCATTGCGTGTTGAGTGGCAGAATTCAACGCCGCATTTTTCCGAGAAATTAAAATAAATAAATTAATTAAGATATTATATCAATCGAAATTTGAAAAAACTTCCATTGATAAACTAATATCTCATGTGAAATACAATAAAAAACAAACACAATTCAAAGTTCGTAATTTCGCAGGTCATTTAAAAATTAACTGGAATATTCTGAATAGATAACAAGTGTTATCTCCGTTGTATACAAGAGCCCCTATCGGTGAACTCGCAGATAAAGAGATGTCCAAAATATTTTTTTTTTGTTATATCTATATTGTTAAGCTCCTATGGTTGTCACGCTAATGTTATTGATTTAAAAAAATTAAAAGTTACTTATGTAATAATAATATTTACTATTTTCAAATATAAAATACAAGTACTTTTTGAATAACTTTAGAGAAAAAAAATAAAGTTATTATTAAAATATACGTAGGTTACTAATATTTTATATATATTTGTATATCGCCTTAAATGCCACAAATAGGAGTTGCACGTGCAATTGATTCTTCCAATTCGATGCACTTCATTGTGAATTGTGATGGATGGCGGCTTGATTGACACTGACTCGACGCCGACTGACAGGCAGACGGACAACACTTACAGCTTGCTGTGGGTTTGCTCGGATTATAACATATCTGTCTACTATACTTGTATACGGAATACAACGTGGAAGTAAAAAAAAATGAAAAAAATATTACAAACGCTAACATTCTTTATCCTTGAAAATTCTGATACCTGTTAATAACGTTATATTGTAGAAATACAGATACAATTATTCACATATTTATTTGAATATTTTTATTATCAAATCACGCTTCACGCTGTATCCTGCACAAATAAGGGTAGGCAGAGGGAACCTAGTGTAAAGACACTCCGTTCCCCATTTACATCATAGTCGGTAGAACTAGTTTTGGCGTAAAAGCGTATCTGACAAACTTACACACATTATAATGATAATGATCTTTATAAAATAACATACATCAAGTAACGTTTATAAGTATGTATACATAAATAGAGCTAGTCCAAGTTCCCTTGCCCCTTACTCTACATTCATCTGACCTGATTCACCGCAAGTGGCATGAGACGCGGACGTACTCTCAGAGCGGCGGTACTTAGTTGCGGGAACCCGCTCTTATTGATACTTGTCATAATTTCACCTAATTGTTTAACAATCAAGTAGAATTATTTAAACAATTTAAACTTAAACTCTGAATACAAGTTAATAATTCTTAATATATGTTAAATTAGGACTTTATATTTGAGAAAACTAAAAATCTCCCACGCGTATGTTTGGGTAGGTAGGTTTGTTTATTATATTCAAATAATTTTCGACAAGAAAAAGATAATTTTTGAAAGAAATGTAGCAACTGAAAAGTTCGATATAAATAGCGAATGATATTTATTTAAACATTCAAAAGCTTAATTCAGAGCAATAGGATAAATGGCGTGTCCGAGTCCTGCTGGGGATATACCTATATACATCAAAGTATTGTCTGCTGTTGTATTGAATCTTTCTGTAGAGCAACCTTGACATGAATGAAAAGGACATAGAACTTTAGGTCATAAAACTTTAAATTACTTCATATACCTACTTGTAATTTCTAGGGGAATGATGACATTAAAAACCAAAATAAATATGCTTCACGCTGTATCAAGCTCACAGCAGGGTAGGCAGAGGGAAACTAGAGATTAAGAGTTAAGATACTCCGTTCTCCATTTTCCGCCAAATTCTGAAGGCATTCTATGTGCAATAGCGCAACCAGAGCGATGTAATGGAAATATAAATTTAAATAAATAATTCATTTTCTCGAGTGAGGATCGAATCCACAACCAGTCGCGTTTTGGTTCCTTGCCACGACTGGTCTTACAAACTTTTTTAATTGTAAAATTTACCGAAATATCGTGTGTAAAACATTGTTTTATCTAATCCTTATTAGAGATATAGGTTTTTATTCTTATCAATAATAGATAATGAATGACAAGTTAAATACCTCATTACTACTAATTACGGGAGATTCAGACAAATTGTGTAATGAGTATTACAGCTCGTTCAGAAACTTTGATGCCTCCCATTTCTATGAGTTTTAACTTTTTATATAACTTTCATTTTATCTATAACGTACGTACACTATATAATTCTCTATTTAATAATTTAAAATTAATGATTTTAGAAATTTTCAAAATCAAGAAATTAAAGTTACTACTTTTGTCTTATTGAGGTGGGCGATAATGGGCTGCAACACAGTTCTTACTAATGCGGTCATTATCGAACTTATTTAAATTAACGAACTTATTTATCGAACTTATTTAAATGTTGTACCCGTGTTATTTTTAACCGACTTCTGTAAGAAAAGGAGGTTATCAATTCGACTGTATTTTTTAATTTTTTCTTCTTTTTTTTAGTACCTAATAAAGATTTTTATTTATTTAAAAAAAAACATTTGTGACAGTATCGTAAGATACTATCATAATCAAGATTTACGAGTCACGTTGCGCGCCGACACCTGCGATCCGCAAATACTTTAATTGTGTACAATTAGCTAATTGCTTATTGTTCAGTAGCTGGAGCAGTGCGTTGTAAAGATAATACACACCCAAGGAAAGATATGCTAAGCTTTTTACTGCTATATTTACTATATTGTTATCAGGTTTATTTAGATATGTGGAATCTAGAAAGTGTTTACAATATTATTAAAAATAAAATTGAAGCTAACACAGTAAAGCTAGAATGAGCTTGATTTGAGACAAGTTAAATATTATACATAAGCATCATCAGCCTGTCCTCGTCAAATGTTGGAATTAGGCCTCTTCAATGGCACGCCACTGACCTCGATCTTCAGATCTTCGCATACAGCCGTTGTCAGCCATTTTGCGAATGTCGTTGCCTCGTGTGGACGACGTTTGTGACCGGCCCACTGCCACCTCAGCATGCCATTCTGCTTCATGATTTCAGTCGAATTGCATAATTTCGATTTCGATCTTCCAGAGATACTCCGAGCATAGCACTCTCCATAGCACCCTAGCACGATAATTGGTAGGACGCACTCGTTAATAGTTGCCTCTAAAAATGCTAAAAGCTACAGCTACCGCTCATATTTAATGAATTCTGTATTTAATGTATTAATAATCTTAGTTAATCTTAGAATATAATTAATTTATGCTCGAATATACATCTGTTACGCAAGAATTATGTATATTATGAATACATTTTGTTACAATAACATATTTCATTTATATAATGCGACACATCAATCCTCAGCGCACGGTCTGTCTCCTTGTTACGAGCAAGTTCTAGTTCACTACAATCAATAGCCTCTGAGATAGCCTGGTCCGAGCGACCCGCGGCGACCCCAGATAACTCCACCAATTAATTTGACTTGATTGCTCTTTAAAGCCATTTATCAATACTTATTTCATAATATGTCAATTTTTATATGAAAAATACTACTTTTGAACCTTAAACACTAATAAACAGAATTTTGTTAATATAAATACAGACATAGCCTTCCAATGTATTTCCATTGGTCGTCCGGATCATTGACGTCTAGAAGAGTTGAGTCACCCGCCTTTTTCGCAGAAACCTTATCTTTTCACTTATCTTACAAATGATGTAAAGGGTTTCATATATTTGGACAGTAAAATAATTATATTTGTTAGATTTAGTTTTATATACTTACCTACACTTATACAATAGGATTGCAGAAAGATTGCTCTTTGTAGAAGTTCCTTTGAAACCTTCCTTCATGCTGTATCTCGGTTTCCGCAGGGTAGGCAGAGGGAAGTAGTAGTGTTGAAATAGTTAATTTACAATATATTTTTTTAAAGTTGGAAACATCTGTATAATTTTCAGAAAATTTGTCTTTTTTTTCAATAATATTTAATTAACTTAAGAATTATATTAATCTTTTTTATAATAAATTAAATGTCATTACAGACAGATTCAAGACTAGCCGGCCTGGTCCTGTGCGGCTCCACGCTACGGCGGGTCGGCGAAGTGTTCGCGCGAGAGATCGAAAATGGCTTGCGGGAGCGACCCTCCAGCCTGCAGATGGAGAACACTTATGTACCTGAACTGCCTAATGGCACTGGTAAGAGATATGGAAATATATATCAGAATAAATGCCATGTCCGAATAATAAAGTCCAAAAAATATATTAAATTTATTTAAATTTATATTAAAAAAGGGAGTTATTACTATTCCTAGTAATTTTCGTAAAAACATTTAAAATAACATACACTAAGCTAATTTACTTTCAATTAAATTAATATTACCTTTGTTGCCATTGAATGCTCATTAAGTTTCTGTAAAGAATAAAATTATTCTAATTGATGTTTTTTAAATTGTTTTTTGTTATTTATGTTTTATAATTACTAATTAAAGATAACTTGTTTGGATTTTTTGTGAATGTATTTTACTTTTCTTAAATAAATAAATTAAATAAAAAATATTATATACTACGTAAATTTGTTTATTTTCGGCTTTTTTTTTACAGAGGAAGGCGTGTTCCTCGCGCTTGATCTCGGCGGCACCAATTTTCGCGTGCTGTTGTTGGAGCTGCAGGATGGACAACTTGTACGAGAAGACGTTAAACAATATCACATTAGGTATTATACAAATATTTGTTTATTTCAAGGAAACCGTAATTATTTATTATTGTATAACATATTTAAAGGATAAAAATATTATAATTAAACAATTTTCTTTACTAATTAAAAATCATTGGAAAAGACTGAAATTAATAATTTTCTTTATTTAGAATCTAGATCAAGGAAACATTGTTTCTGCAATAATTGATATTGCTAAGTACTTTCTGAAAGTATGTAGAAAAACTATTTGTGATGACACTTGTGGAGAATGTTCAATGGCAAGCGGAAACGGTGTTTGCTTATTTGATAAGATAATATTATCTTTATTAATTGTATAAACGTAACAGATGTGGAACATATTTAGGATAAAAATAAAATAATTATACTTATATTTTTGTGTTTGACAATGGCCGTCGAAGACTATTTTCATATTCATTATAAGATGTATAATATAATGCAATATAATATGGCAATAATGTGTTTATTGGGGCTGCTAAATGGGAAGCAATATAAATAAGTGTATATTTACTTATTTGTTTATTATAGTGACGCCTTACGTCTGGGCCCCGGTGTAGACTTGTTCAACTTCTTAGCAGACTCCGTGCAGGACTTCCTGCGGTCTGAGGGTATGGAGGACGACGAGCTTTCACTTGGTAAGTAAAGCTGCTTTGTGAAAATAATTTGTTGTTATTATAATAATAAGTTATAATTAAAAAGTTGATTATTTTTAACGTTTGTAGTTGAACATGAAATTTTAGTAAAGACTTAAGAATTGTAACATTTAAAAATTTTGTGAAAGAATGTATGCAATAATTTTAATCCTGAAGAATAGAAGGCTTACGTTATGGTGCATTTATTAATTTGCATAGTCATTGGCACTTTTCAGTCATTCAGTTTTAAAATTGTCCTTGATTATATATGTACTTCTTGAAGGGCCGGATTAGTGACATTATATTCCTTTTTGTTTGTCAGGATTCACGTTTTCATTCCCAATGAAGCAGCACTCGATTTCATCGGGCGAGCTGATCACGTGGACCAAGAGCTTCAAGTGCGGCGGCATGCAGGGCGTGGACGTGGCGGCGCTCCTGCAGCGCTGTTTGCGCGAACGCGGTCTCAAAGTCACCGTGCAGGTGCTGCTCAACGACACTACTGGCACACTGGTGGCTGGTGCGCAGCTGGACCCTGAAGTTGCGGTACTTATTTTTTTACTTCACGTTGTATCCCGAATATTGCAGGGCAGGCAGAGGGAACATAGTGCTAAAAATCTTAGTTCCCCACCAAGGAAATGAAACTCAACACCGTACCTGTCAGACGGTCTTCCTGTCGATCGAGAGGCACGTGTCATCTTACCAGATTCAATTATTTTATCCGTGAATGTCAGGATACATACGCTCGTAGCTTAATTCAATCAACTCAAATTAACTTGAAATTGAAGACTGACATTGCTGATGTTTTTACCTAACTTGACGATTCCAAAGAGCTAGTAACGGCCTAATTGAACAACGAATATTTACATTTTATTTATTTCCACCAGATCGGCGTAATAATGGGCACTGGCTCCAACGGATGCTACATGGAGCGCGCGGACCGCGTGCAGCACTGGGAGGCGGCGCACGAACGTGTGCGCGACGTGTGCGTCGACGTCGAGTGGGGTGCCTTCGGGGACAACGGCTGCCTCGCCTTCCTACGCACTGAGTTTGATAAGGAGGTGGATGATAACTCGCTGCTGGCTACGTCTTTTACGTAAGTATGCTGAAGTAAAATAATAATTAAGTCGAAATCTACATGGGTATTACTAAGGACTGGAGTATATGAAACATGTTTGCCCATAAATTTCTGGGAATTGATGTGGTATATTCTAACAATGTATAAAGTAGTAGTCGACACTCGTAGTTTGTGAGATGTTGGTTATAATGGAGAAATAAGGAAATTAGTTTACTTTTTTAGTAATATTTAGTATTCTCATTCTTCTATATTTTATCTTAAGGGTAAATAAAATTATAAGATTACAATTCATTTCAGATTTGAGAAATACATTGGTGGCAAGTATCTAGGGGAATTGTTGTGTGCAGTACTGAGCGGTCTCGCTCGTGATGGCCTGTTCCCGGCGGTGCCTGAGCGCGGCTCCCTACTGTCCGCACATGTTAGCATGTTTGAAGAGTAAGTATAAACATTTACGTTATATTTAGATAAGCTTAAATATGATAATTTGCACATTAGATAAGAATTCAAAGTAGTTTTTTTTCATCTACAGATGGTACAGACATAAACTTTTCCCATTTATTAATTTCTCATTCAAATTTAGGTCCTTTATTTAATTTTACCATTGTTAGTAGACTTACATTAATGCAGTTAATGTCGTATAAAAATTGTTTTATTATATTTTGATAAACTTTATACATAAATGTGCTTTTATATAATTATTTAAATGATTATATCCTTGTTTAAAGGGAGAACGTCTCAGGTGCGTGGTCGTGCACTGCGGAGGCGTTGCGAGACGCATGCGCGGCACCCATCACGCGCAACGACGCGCTCGTCGCGCAGCACGTCGCGCGTGTCATCTCTAACCGCGCCGCGCAGCTCGTCTCAGTCTGTACGTTTTAGTTTATACTCTATATGTAGAGAAACCAGATGGGTTAGACTTCAGAGAAACATCATTAAAAACATTGTGTGGTAAAATGCAACGTCCGCTAACCAGACCGAAAAAGACAGAAAAATGAAAATATAATTCTGTAATTGTTCTATCTCCGAAGTCTTTATTAATATATGTATTTGCATTTTATTATTTCCTGTGTCTTTGTTACTAAATAAATAATTTTAACTGATAAAATCATTAGGCTGTCCATTGCTAAATATAAGTTTCTCCAATGACACGCTACAGAAACCTATCTTCAGGTCTTCGCTTTATAAATGTTGGGAATAATTATAATAATATATTGCAGGTATCGCGACCCTGCTACGTCGCATGTCGCGCGAGCACGTGGCGGTGGCGGTGGACGGCTCCGTGTTCAAGCGACACCCGCGTATCCGCGCGCTCATGGAGAAATACGTCAGCCTGCTGGCGCCGCACCATAAGGTATTCATCTGATTTATTTAATTATATAATAGGTTCCCTTTCCTATGTGAAGGATACGGCGTACAGCTTAAAAATATATATACATTTGTTTACGCATATACACTAGAATCTCCCTAATTTGACACTATTATAGTTCTGAAAAGGCGGTTAATAATTTCAGTAGCTGAAACTAAATTACTACTTTAGTATTTAAAAAAATACTTTTTTCGATAGAGATCTCCTTTTAAACAAATAATATTTAAATTAGAAGAGAAAAAGCGATGTATTAATTGTGACATATTTGTTTCAGTTTACTCTCTTAGGCGCAGAAGACGGTAGCGGTAAAGGCAGCGCACTGACGGCCGCCATTGCCGCGCGGATCGCTGCGCAATCCCTCTAGCCCACCAAAGCTAGACGTAGCATGTTAATTATAGTCTAATAATAATAAAAAACCATTTAGTTTATGCATTTTCGATATCGCATTTTTAAACCAAAATTTACATACATTTTCAATAACATGATATTTTAAACTTGCAATTTGAGCAAGTACCGCATTCCAAATGTCAAGCGCAAGTCATCTCAAAAATTAAATATGACTAATTATGTATGACTTTACTGTGTAATTTATATTAATATATTTAATTTTTAGATGAAAATAAATGAAAATGCATAATAATTGTGATGTCTAACATCTAAATGTATACGTAAAGAATGGCATACAAGGCAACTTGATGTAACAAAATTATACAAAATGTGGCTATTTTTATATATGTATATATCTTTGAAATATAAAGGAATTAGCCGCGACTATTAAGTCTGAATATGTCTGTGTGTGCGGTCGCTCGCGGGCGAGAGACAAGCGTAGCGTATTTGTGTGTGTTGAGTGGACTACTTAAGTAGAATTAGTAGACTACTTCAGTAGACTACTTAACTAGTGTATAAGATACTATCGTGCCATACTCATTAGTTCTAAGTTTATTGTTAGTCTTGCCATCTCAATTTTTAGTGCCTTTAATTGGTAAAAAATAAAAGAATAAAACAAAATCGTTCCGGATTTTGTTTTATTTTATAATATTGGAAGATATTTTCCACATTCTTAGGATTATAAATATACTGTAATACCGAAAAATATATCGATATGGTTTTTTACCATATATTATAATTTATGACTATTACATTAAAGTGAATAAATGTACAATTTATTTTAAAAAATATATATCAATAAATAGTATCATAAAGTAAATAAGACATATTTATAAAATTATGTACAAATTTTACAACGATTTCGACAGTTCGTCTTAAACTAACTACTTAGATAGCAAATTAACTTTTACTATGTAACTATTATTATATATAAGTCAGGGTTGGGTAGATATTAGATATTAAATGTAAATGAAAGACTATAAGGCAACTTTAAGACCCACACGATATTATTAAAACGAGATCCGGCTGCAAAAATCTTCAACCATGGTTGCAAAAAAAATCTGCAACCATGGTATAATCTATTTTGCTACCATTCATAAATAGCATTCATAGATAATAAAAATATCATAAAAAAACAGATAACTGTATATTTTTGCAGCGGGATCTTAGGCCATATACACTTATATTTTTGACTAAAATTGTATGGAAATAAAATACATTTTGTAATTTATAAATGTTTATTGTTTATTACTCACAATGTATTCACATATAATTAATAGTGTAAAATAAATATACTATGACACTCCTTTTTTAGCCAAAAATATACTATATTGTTTTTCTTATACGACATTTATAGAAAGTAAGTAAAAAAATAACTCGCAGCTTTATTTATTATTATTATTTTATGTAAATTGTTTTATAATTTTAAGAATAGAGAATAATAAATGAAATATTTTTATGAAAATGTGTCTTCTTCACCCAAGTAGTTAAATTACCCTAATGATAACTATAATTCTTGTATTATTTAAATTATAACTTAATTACTTAGCTAACTTTAGATAAAGGTTAATTTAATAAATAGAATATATATTTTTTAAGTTTAAACTTTAACAAACATAATTTTGGATTTATTTTTTCTGTTAATAAACTTAACTATGGTAAACTTATAAAGGGACGACTCAGTAAAAAATATTGCTAAACTTCGTTCACTATAATTATTTTGATAAGTTTATAATAAGTTATTTAACACATAGAAGTTATATTTGCCTAAAAATATATAGGTACTTTATGTAACAATGGTGAAATAAAATTTAAACCTTAAAATTAATGTTTACACTAATAAAATCAGCAATAAGAGGAACTTCTATGATAATCTGGTAAATCATGAACATGCAGGTCTTGGTCCGATTGACACGTGTTATCATATATTTGCATGTTACGTTGTGCCCCTGGTGGTGTGGCGGTCTTCAGGACACTTCCACCTTTTCGCGCACCTTGCGCAGGATGCTCTGCAGCTCGGAGGCCGATGTCGTTTTGTACTAAGTGTGGTAAAGCGACCAACACACAAAAAATATTATTTACTTGATAATTAGATAGGGAAGAAGATAGATAAATTATAGATATTTTCATTATTTGTAGAATAGAATAAGCGACAGAAACAGAATAAGAATATGAGTGACGTATAAGAATTTACTATCATGTACATAAAAAATAGTATAGCTGTTAGGCCTGAGCAGAATTAATTTATGATGAATTTTAAACACACGAAATCTAATAACATATAGTGAAAGTGAGATAAGAAAACTGTTTACCCCCGAGACGTTCCGCTGCACGAGCACCTGGCTGTAGAGACGCTTCCCCTCGTCGGAGCCGAGCACGCGCTCGAACTGACTGCGCGAGAGTGCGAACAGCTGGTGGCCCGATAGACGCATCTGCTTTTGAGCATTCGCGCTGAAGCCCTTCGCCTCCAGCCACGCTACCACTTCATCGGGGTTGGATTTCTGTGGAAGCACATTTTTAACTTCACAATGCATCCCGCATACAACACATTAGATAGAGGGAACCTATTGTACAGGCATTCAATTCAAGTCATTTATATGATTCGTAGAACAATAGATGTCAGAAATAGTACCTGATGTATGAAGATGTCAGGTGTTTTTTTGAAGTCAAGCCTCCGTTGCTGGATTTGCGGCAGCACCGCCTTGAGCTCCTCATGTAGTGATCCAGTACTCATTACTGATTTCGTAGCTGTTATAAAGGAAAACAAAAATTAACTCCTAAACTATATTTGTGAGGCAGGTTTCGCTAAACGATACTTTTCTGCAAATAGCTCTGTTCCCAGCCTTAACCTGGATCCACATATAAGATTACGCATGTGATGGATAATATGTAAGAAAAAATTTCAAGCACTTTTTCCAGAGAAAGGATTTTACTTACATTTCATAGTATCAGTCTTGAGCGGGATGATAATGGGTGCCGGCACGGGGGGCTCGGGCGGCGGCGGCGGCGGGGGAGGGGGCGGAGGGGGCACTGACCTCTCTACTTTACGTGGCTCTGGTGCTGAAACGGTTGTCCATGCAATTATATGCACTTTTTAAGGTTTGCAATTTACATTGTGCGTATAATCTATTTTAGAGTACTTATTAGCACTTAAAATTTAAGCAACAAATTATAAACTTATAATTACTAAAATATTATTACTAAAAATTTCATTAAAATTATTAATTATCTAATATTTTTAATTATCCCATGTTTTTTAAAATACCCTCTGCCCAATACAATGGTTTAAAAATTAAAAAAAAGTGTGTCCCACACACAATTAGCAGATACTTTATTAATCGTATAAGAACTTGAAATTTTAATAAAAATTAAAAAAGATATGTTATAAAAACTCCATAAAAATTAATAATTATCTAATATTGTTATTTAGCCCATAATTTTATAAAATACCCTCATTTTCCCAATATTTAAAAAAAAATAAAAAAAGGACACACAAATAGCAGACACTTACCCGTACGTAGCAATACAGCATTCTGCACACACACAGATAACAACACTAAGCAAAGCACACACAAAAACCGTATTTTTTATATCTAAATAATCAATTATATTAAAAACTTTACGGTAAACGGTAATTTTTAATCGATAAAGATAAGCTTGAAAACAGTTTTTAGTAGGAAGGCGGAAAGAATAGACTATATTGAATATTTTATAAAATATTTTATTCCAAGTATAAAATGTATAAACATGAGCATATCGTTTAGCGAGCGGAGCGGGCGCCCAGTGACGTGTCGACAGACAAATTAAATTTTAAACTATTAATTATATATTTAAATATAATTGTAGGAAACTACAGTGCTTTTAGTAGCCAGTATGTTAGTAACATTATGTACATTTTTGTATTTCTATATATTTGGGTAGACTGTGCGACTCTCTGCACCCGCTCCCATACATGATACAACGCGCGTGTAAAACATCTATAATATAAATTAGATGTACTAGTTATTCATAATGAATATAAATATAGACTCTGTTAATTAATAAACAAGTACGAATAATAGAGAATTTCAGACTGAACACATAACACTATCCGCTCGTTACTATCGCGGTCCGCGTACGTCTACAGTGTGAGCATATCGTTTCATTACGTTTACAGCTAAATGTGAATAAAAAGTTACATTCAACGCACGACACAGCGGAATACATATTACACAATACACAATACATCAAGCTTTAGACTGCGGGGATTAACCGCGCCCTGCCAGCGGGATTCCCCGACAACACGCACGCACACACACGCGACGCGAGCGACGCGTTCCGATACTAGCGCCATCTGTCGAGCCCAAGACATTGCAACTGCTGCGTGTCGAATGATGAGAAATAAATATCTTAACGGATACATAAACTATGACTAAGCGGTGTCCGGTGTCGTGCGGGAAGCGCTTTGGTAGATGATCCGGTATGGGGAAGGCGCGTGATGCTGCGATAGTTGGCGCTAGAAGTATCGGAACTCGCCCTTCTTGCCGAGGCGCTCGCGGCGCACCCAGTCCGCGCCCCCCGCGCCACCGCCGCCCGCGCCTGCACCCCCGCCCGCACCCGCGCCTCCCCTACCCGGCATGTTGGTGGGGCTGCTGCCACCGGAGCCTCTGCCGCCCTCCTGTTTAACAAGTTATAAAGGTTAAAAAAATAAAAGAAAATGAAGTTTTTCTGTTTAATGGTAAAATATAAAAGTAAAGTGACATGGATAGAAAATAATTCCTATTTTTTTTTAAAATCATCCTTTATCCCGCATATTATACGGTTGGAAGGGAGAACTTAGTGTCAAAACACTCCGTTCTTCACTTAACTTACATTTTATAATAAATATATTATGATATTACCTGATAATGTGTATATATGGGGTTAGGGTACAAGTGCGGCGAGGAGGGCGGCGACACCGTGGGCGCCACTATGGTGTGCGGGACGTGCGCCGTCACGCCGCGCCGGTTGCGCGCCTTCCACCACTTGCGGGAGTCGTCCAACACCTGTAACAAACAGGGAAAATATTAATAAGTGCTTATTTATATGTTTTGGTTATAAGTAAATGAGCAAGGTATTTGGTTATGATTTTTTTTCAGTTGAATTTTATATAATGAAATTATTAAAATAAAAAACGAATTACTTAGAAAATGTAGATACGTACTATATGTCCATAGTTAGTTAATAAATAAAGGAAAACATAATGATCAATTGATCAGGCATCATGCTTCAAATGAATGACCGGTCAAAATTATTCTAGAATAGACGTATAAGGGACATTTTTGACACACGTTTAACGCACAGTACGAACGACGAGGCGGCGCCCTGAAGTTCTGTCGAGAAGAAAATAATAAAATGTAAAAAAACTCCAAAATCACACATTAAGTTAGCAGCGCATAGCCATATACTGCTAACTTCAGCCATTTACGACTAACTTCAGCGTCTTGGGGCCACTCGTCGACGGTACTGGCGGTACTATTACGTCTCTCTCCGTGGTGGTTACCTCGAGGTACTCCCCGCGTACGACAGTGAGCTCCTTGTCGTTGTTGGCGGTGCGAGGGTACGTGACGCGCACCACGCGCCCACCGCGAGCCGACACGCCGCGCGCCCACGCCTCACCTAGGTCGTCTGAAATTTCAACATATTCCATATTATATTCAATATTATTAAGGCCTTATTTAGAAGTCTTCCAGATTATTTTATATTTTTAACACTCTCTCAGTCCATATTTTTCTTTACAAGATGTTAGTTTTTTTCAAGCTACAATACGGTCGACGGGTCGTGGTCGCCCTGAAGTTAGGTCTTCTAATCTTTTGCGCATTGTTCACTCGGGAAGAAAATAGTTTAGATAACTTCAGGTGAGCTACAACTAGTCGATCGCACTATACAGACACTAAAGGAGCAAAAATACTGCAGCATATAAATAATATTCGTACCGTCATCACGATCACTTCTGTAGGCAGGTTCTCGTTCAGGAGATGATGCTGCTGATCCGGAGTCTTCGCGAGTTAGCGTTCGCGTATTTCTGTAAGTAAAAGACATAAAACATGAGATTGTAATTATTTATTTTTTTATTTTTGTGTAAAACATAGAAAAAAATAATAATAACATATGAATAATTTATGAATGATCGAACAATGACGGCACTTGTGACATGCAATACTTATACGTGTCATGACAATTGACAATGTAAGAACAGTGGATTTGATTCAGACTGTAGTGAGAATATTTCACATGGACTTTCATTTCATTTTACCTACTAAGAAAGAACTACTAATATTTACTTGTAAATCATTAACTATCAAATGTTTTAATGCTGTGCCGAGATACAGTATACTGTCTTACGTCTAAATGAAAGTAAAATACACATAACGTAATACCTCGGGTACGGTGCATATTGTTCTCCATACAAATCGGGCTCATCTCGATCATATCCATAGCTTTCAGAGCGGTCCGCCCTACCCGCGCCGCCCTCCTCCACCGCACTGCCTTCCCCCGCGCCCACTCCCGCCCCCGCCCCCGCCCTTCCCGCCTCGCTGCGACGCGGCGACGGCCTTCACCACGGACAAACACACACACACATTGATACATGACACATGGTGATGGAAACTAATGAGCCACAACTGAAAGGTCTGAGTGTATTTTTGCAAAAGCAACAAACAGCTTTTACCTCCTGCCGTATAGCATATGGATGAATATGAAATGTTCAAGCATCATAATCCATGAAGATATCGATAAATGATATTATATTTATTATTAATTCGAGCTCATGATAGCGCGATGTCTAAATAATAACAAGGTGCTAATAAACATTTTTTTTAAAGAAATGAATGACATGGATCATGTAAGTTGGTAAATTCTAATGACAACATTTTTTGTTAAAGGTCATGACAACAACATATTAATACACAACACAACAATGTTATTGATGCCCACATATAAAAAGTTCACAAATGTTAAAGGAATGTGTAATAATTTTAACTGTACCTTCGTAGTGGCTGGTCGTCGACCTGGTAGTCGGGGGACCAACCGTCCATGAAGACGGGCTGGTACGGAGGTATTGTTGTCTTCCATTGCTCCCTGAAATTATTTATTATAATTATTAGTGATATTTCGTATTACAATTGCTTTAATTTTTTAATCAAAACGACTGTAAGTTAAGAAAGGAAATTAAAATATGGTATAAGTGCATTCATCTACATATATTTTTGCAAGTATAACTGTACGGTAATTTCTACAGTTTTTTGTAAAATATATATTTTTAATACACAAACAAACATTTTATGTGGATAACTTTGCAAGAATACAAAAAAAAAAATACTTTGTATATTTATTACTACCTACCTATATACCTAGGTGATATCATCTTTTATTATATGTAATTGATGAAATTCGTGATATTTTAATCAAATCAGATTATTATCTAAATATTATTATTTTTATTAAGACGTCAGACATTAGTTACATACTACTGGAATAACTTATTATAAGACATTACATTCTTCTGGCTCTTTCGCCGCTCTTATTTACTAGAGTAAGTAAAACTTAAATCTAAAAATATATTTTAAAAAGTGTAAAGTCAATTTTAAAATGTTCTTAATTGTACCAAGTGTCTTAACACTAGGTTCCCTCTGTTTACCCTGCTGTGTGCGGGATACAGCACGAAGCTGATTTTATTTTTTCTTATCTATTCAATCGGAGGTTATGATTGACAGTTAGATTTTGCACGCCATAATTGCCTTGATTGTTCATATTTTTCATTTACAAAAAACGTCTGTCGTATAAGCTGTAAAAAGTATCAGTTATATACCTGGGAATAAGCCAGGCGTCGCCTAGAGAATGCCACAGTTCAGTCTCTTTACTGGTCACACAGTTGGCCAGCAAGTTGAGCGCATCGCGGGTGAGCAGGGGCTGCACCACCCTGGCGGGAAGGCGACCGTCGGCCACGTCTTGAGCTGCGTCGACGATCAAAGCCAAAGGTGTGAACAGGAAATGGACTAATTCAGGTGCGTTCGGGTCGTGGATGTGAGCTCGAAGCCTCGCCAGCAGGTTGAAGGACAGTTTGAACTTCTGCAGCACATCGACAAAGTCTCTCTCGGGCGGAGGGCGCGTGCGCAGCGCCAGCATGCCCTCGCCTGCGCCAGCGCTGCGCTTGCCGCCGCCACGCGAGCGCCGCCGTCTCTCCAGCTCGCGCGACGCGGCCGCGGCGTGCTGTAGTCGCGCGATGAACTTCTCTATGTCATCAAAACAGCGATTGAGTATGGCTATGTCTTGCTCGTACAGCCTCTCAGAGCCCGTCGATGACGCGTCATCTCTTTCGCCACCGGAACCTCCCCGTTCTCTTTCCCCTCGACCTAGCTGGGCTGACATTTGCTGGAAATTAGGAAGAAAAAATATTGATATGATTTGCTATTAGTATAATTTGAATGATTGTGTAGATATAATATTATATGACTATTATAATAATTTTATTTGGGATTGCAAAGCTGTTAATGGGTCCAGGACTTACGTCAAGAACGGCTTCCCATTGATTCTGCGTGAGGGTGTGATAGAGCGGCGGCATTACGAGATGTCGCGGTCGTCTCTTACGGATTCTCAGATCCCTACTGATGACAGCTCGGACCGTCCACCGTCCGCTTTATCGCTATCAGTGATAACGTGAGGATGGATTATCCTATCGGTTTATCTCTGTTTATTTCTGCTCCAAAATTTTAAAATAGTTTGCGTGTGAAAATGTGCTAATTTGAAATATTCTATTTTTTGGTGTGATTTAGTTTTAAAGTTTATACTCGTAGATGAAAACCTTCTTTAGATTAAAAAAATGAGAACAGAATCCCCCCTTCGACATAGCGGACGTTCAATACAATTTTTTACCTAACCACTAATACAACGCTTTAAATAAAAAAATAAAATTAAAAAATATTTTAAGTTCTTAATAATAATGTCTTTTATACATGGCAGTAGATATGCATGATAGTAATAATAATAATTTACCTAATTTTGTACAATTAACAAAAATGTTAATAACAACTTTATCGTCACTTGTCTAATTGATTTAATTTAGTTAATTAATATGCTATTAAGTTATCAATAATTCTCATTATTTTAATTAACTTTATTTTAATTATTCTTATGCTGCAATACATAATTTATTTATGTGAATATCATTACCAGTAATAAATGTTATACTGTCGTTAAAGTTGTTATATTTGCTTCGGAATTTAATCGATTTATACGAACAATAAATTCAGCCGATTGCGGGTCGTTATCGAAAAGTGATAAAATTCTTGATAACTCATTGAGTCTGATAAAACGTATCGGTCCTCGTGCTTCTAGAACAATATGCGAGTGACAGTCAAAGGTAGTATGGCACTGAATTCGTCATCAATATATGCAAACGAGATCGTGCGTCACGTTCGTTAGACAAAGCACTTCACGCTGCAGGAATAAGTGAATGTTAATAATTTCATTTCTATTATAATATATAATATGTATGTTATATATGTTACTTAATATATGTGGGATTGGGAACAATTAAAGCAAAGTCGTTTATTTAAATTTCATGACAACCGTTCGTCTCCTTTTATTTTCTCATCATGTACCCTCTTCCTTTTTTTTCGATCATGAGGTTAATGCTAGCAATATTGGATTTTACAACGACACCGGTATGTGGGGGGGGTGGGGGGAGGGAAGAGGGTTCTCTGTCCCTGAATAAATATTAGGATTATGTGGCTGCCTGTGAAGAAGTCGACGACTGTAAGAGTGTGCCCTGCGGGACTCGAACCTCGGCTTGCGGCCATCGACCGGACTAGGATTTCACGTATGCTAAGCAAACCAGTCGCGACATGAAGCCGCGACTGCGTCATTTCTTTCATCTTCATATTTCTATATGATTCCTTCAAACATTACAAACCTCATTCCTACATATATGTACACGTGTATAGGATAACATGCTTATAGTTACCTGTCGCCGGGGTCTGTCCATTTCACTTTCTCTCTCCCTTTCTCGTTCACGTTCAATTACAAAGTCACGTCCCCCCTCCGACCCGCCACCGCCGACTCCCCTGCAGCAACCAATATACTTTTGTAGCACATACGATTACATTTTCACAAAACACTTAAGCTATTCTCTTGTATTATATATATACTTATATTTATATATATACCATGAATAAGAGGACACCGGCAATGGAAACAAGAAGGTTTTATTGAACATGCCATCAAGAATACCGTATACTACATGTAGGAGTACATGCGTGCACGCTTACCGATATACTAGGTATATGCTATTCAAAATTGTTCTTCTCTCAATTCCGGCAAGGCCAGGTTTATCTCCGATAAGATTAAGTGCATATTAAGAATACCACGGTTACTTCACCAATGATTATTAGATGTTGTAATGTTATCTGATCTCAACAACTGCCTGTTTGGCGTTCAAGATCAATTTGTTTTTTGGATTTTCTGATATGAAATAGTACGATGAAAAATCAATAAATAGTTTTGGTTAGCAAACAGTGTCTAATTGTGTGTAGAATAAGCATCTTACTTAAGTGCATTGAGTTCTTCGACCAGCGTCTGCGCGCCGACGTCATGGCACTGGAAGATGTGTAGTTCCCTGCGCGCCCCGGCCGGTGACCCACCACCCCCGCCGCCGCCCTCGGGAGCACCCACCATGAACGCCAGCACGTTGTTGTAGAGCTCGGCGGGCTCGGGAGATGTGAACGCGGTGGGAGAATGCACCCACGAGACTGGGAAACGCTCCATTATAGACTGCAATACAAAATATACATGTAATAATAATATTGTTAAAGTTTGACAATAATTCAGCGATCTTACAAACTCGCTACATTTTTTTTTCATTTTTTAGCTTCACGCTGTATCCTGCAGTGTTTACACTAGGTTACCTAGTGTCAGTGTCAGGACCTTGCGTTTCTCATATATTATACAATTTTAGCGACATTTCATGTTGAGTGGTGAATCTCAGCTCCCTGCTTTGTGTTCTTATCAGAATGACGAAATGAAAATGTTATTGCCACAGACCTGAGAAGAATAGGCGCAAGAAACTCATAATAATTCATATTTTTGTGCCATCATATGGTGATTCGTGAGTCATCATATGATAAAAAAATGGAAAAATGAAATCTATACCCCTGTTTCGTAATCCATGACTAACACCCACTGGTCCTCTAAACATAGCTGCATTTTTTGACTCCATATTCCTGAAAATAAAACTGTTCGTTAATATAAAGTTATATACAAAGTTAAAAGTAGCTGTTGTCATCAAATTCATCCAACTTTAAAAAGAATCAATTTTAACAATAAATTATAATTTCTTTTTCTATCTGTTTCTCATTTGAGAAGTGGGCTGAGATGTTTTATTGTTGTTGAGTACCTAATTGCATGCTGGGTGGCCAGAACCCAAACTTGTGAATTGCCTAACCAAACCTGGAGAACATTTGTAATATCCAGAACCATAGTTTTTATTCAGACAATAAGTAGTTATACAAATGAATGTCACAGAAATGTTTTCCAAGTACGAGAATGGGCAAGAGGTGTACATCACCGTTTGTATATACAATTGTATATATTCTATTGTAATTTATTACCGTTGGTTTTTTCCAACTGCAGCAACCTCCTCATGCCATCTGCAGGATAGACGATACCGGTCTCTCTAGTGACTGTGAAGGTGGCGAGGTGCTCCAGGACATAAGCACTTCTACGAAGGCCTGCTAAGGTTTCAAATTCATCCAGAGCTCTGGCAGCGGTCGCGTCCGACGCCCTTCCCCTCGGACCGCTCCCCCCATCCCGAGTGTTGCGTAGCGCCATCTCTAGGGGCTCTCACGACGATCGGTGCAGTTCACGCATCACGATAAATTTTATTATGGTTTTATTTAAGACCCCCCTCTAAAAGATCTGTAACAAAAATTATATGTTTTAAAATAATTTAACTTTTATGAACAAATGATACAAATCAGTATAAATTAATAATGATTGGTAATTTATAAAATATTCAAATTTTCTTTTTAATTCTATTTTATAACTTGTAATTTGTTCTAATTTTTGTTATTTTAAAATCTTGTTAGTTAAACTAGCATCACAGTGTTTCAGCACTAGGTTTCCTCTGCCTATCCTGCTATGTACAGGATGCAGAAGAAAGAACAGTATTTGTTACTGGCTTGTGATAATAGATACAATACGGTCATCACGGTATAACTACCGATGCTATAATACTAGTATGTTTAGCTATTCATTTATCTATGTACGTAAACACCGCACTTTGTGTCGTCAAGTGGCAAACAATCGCAACAATCACGTGAAACACCTTTGTCTATTCTGTTTTCACGTAACGTGACTCCAGCTCTTCATGACAAAGGTATCAGCTACCAGGAACTACTAATTGGTAATTGAAATATTTGATATTTCTATTATATCACTTAGAACTAGTCGTTAAGTCCGCTATAGTGCTTATCTTTTGTTTCAGTCTTTATCTCGCGTTAAAAGATAAAACTTACAGGTACTTTACTAATATCTGTAGAGGTATGCGCGTTTAATTTTGTATTGTTTTACAACTAAAATTAGGTAAACTGAAATTGTATTTTGGAATATTTCACATAATATTTTTTGTGATTATATATTAGTAAGATATATTAATAACTTAATCCTGAATATACTAATAACTTTGGAATAAACTATTCCTCTCCATCATTCACCTAAAGCTGCCGCGCTACAGCTGGTAGAGCCAGGTCGTCACCGTCCGAACAGCTGTCATCCGTGGGCTCTCGTCCGAAACTGATTACATACTTTGAATACAGTTACAAATTGTTTTGACAGTTACCCATCACTGCACACTGACTATAGTAGTTACATTTACAATTCATTGAATATATCGCAAAATATTATATTTACATATATTGGATTTACATTTTACATGAAAATAATAATTTATTTTTAGCGACGGTGTTTAAAGCATGTAAGGCTTCATCATCAACAGAAAGAGTTACAATATGATATTAAATAACAAATGAATAAAAGAAACCCGCTGTCGAGGCTGCCGTAACACAACCATGCGACTGTAAATGTGACAAGGATTTGGGGTGACACGAGAACGTGGTCGTGGGTTCGATTCCTACTAGAAGGAATGAAATATTTTATTTCTTTTGTTCTGGTAACCAGGCGACTTTGAGTTCCGTCACTCAACACGCAATGCTTCAAGAATTCTCTTCGTGTGAACGGGGAACATAGTTTCTTAACACTAGGTTCGGGTTCCTGCCTTTCCAGCTCTGTGTTCGATATAGCGTAAAGCTAAAAAAAATATTTAAAAAATTCCAAAGTTACTTGAAACTAGCCTCATATAAAAGTCAATAAAATATTCTATAATTGATTAACAACTCTAAAACGATATGAAGAAATAGAAGATGATTTGTGTAACGTAGTATGTAATGAATAACGAGAATACAGTACAGTGCACTCAGTAGTCAGTACTGTCAGAAACATTAATATTTCGCAATTTTACGAGTACACTGGCGAGTATAATATGTTTGTATATCGTAGCGGTTAAGGAAGGGCCAGCAGTGCCGCAGGTGCGCGGGTGCCGCGCCCTCGGCCCTCGCCCCGCACTGCCGTCTTTCTCAATGGGACGCGCGTTGCGTTTCTAATCCTTGTGTCTGTTCGTTTGTTTGTATTGCGGAACTCGGTCGCATTCCTTCCACTACACCCAATGTTTTGAATGCGTCAGACCAACACCATTGAGAAAGCGTTTACACTTTCTATAGCAATTCTTGGAATGTATGTATGTATGTGTAATGTTTAGAAGGGCTTTAGGTAAATATATTTTGCGTACAAAGTGAGAAAGTTGTGGTATTTGTTAAAACAATAAACCAGTGTGTGTGTTGTGCAATTTATTGCAGGAGTGCATAGATGTAAATACTTCTATGTATAAACGAAAATACTATTCTTATGTTAAAAAGGGTTTTTTTAGATCTGGTACCAAAGCGCGGCGTTCAGTTCCGCCACTCAACACGCAATTCTCCGAAAATTCGACGGAAAGTGGGAGACTTAGATACGATAGAGATCTTAGCAATCAACTTAAGTTTAATGTAAAGCTCATGAAACTGACAAAAAAGAAATGTATAAAAAATAAATTGTTGACTAAAATATTTATCTGGCAACATTTATTATGACAATTCACTAATAGCCACTTGATTTAAAAACTTGACAGTTTCTAAGTATAAATAGTGGATTGTGGTAATATTTTCAAGGCATTTCGAGATATGTGGTAGTCGGCCAGCGCTAGATACCGGTGTTTCGTCAGACCGACAGAGGCTGCTGACAGGTTCCGAGGCACGCATTCCAACAGAGTTATGCATATCAATGTGATAAATTATGATAAATATACTGACCTTCGCGACTCTACACACCTTGACTCGATGTTTGTGAAAAAAATGTTAAGTTTAATGTTGTACACTTATTATATCTATATTTGATAAATATTTTATTTAAAAAAACACAATTAGTTAAAAATATTTTAAAAATCTTAGCATTATACTTGTTTTCATATACAAATGTAAAGCTAGGGTAAATAAGACAGTCTTTTTAAATTCATCGTGGAACAGTGGCGCAGCGTGTGACTGTAAACGTGACGGTTATGGGTTCGATTCCCACTCGGAGATAGGTATATTTAACATTTTCGTTTTCTTCAAACCGGGCGTTGAGTTCCACCATTCAACACATAATCACCTCAGAATTCGACGAAAAGTTGGGAAAGGAACTTTTTTAACACTAGGTGTCCAGGTTCCCTCTGCCTACCCTTCTATATGCGAGATACAGCTTAAAGCTCAAAAATATTTTTTTGAATATTTTTATTTGTTAGCAGAAACGTAACACATTTAACTTTGTGAAGATAAGAACAAAGACAATAACAATAAGATTTACCTTTCGTTCAGATTTAAAAGTACTTAGTATTGATTATTAATATTAAAGATTTTTAATTTTCTCATATAGGTTTTAAGATTCAATAACAATGAATCTCGTTATACGTAGGCACATTGTTTGTCTGTCGTGTAGGTTTGTATGTGGGAGTACTTCTACATTGTAGACTTGCGAATCATCTCAACGCATATTTGAAGCTATTTACAGTCATTAAATAGCAAATTAAATATTTAACAATGTTTATTTTTTAACCATAAAATTGTCCTATTACATATAAGGTAAATTGTGGAAATGTCTTAATAAGCCGTACAGAGAGAAAATATACGCAAATTCAAAGAATTTACTTGTCTTTTTGTATTATTTATTTTGTTTCATAAAGTGGGGTAGGCAGAGGGAACCTAAAGTTAAGACAATCAATTTTCCACTTTCAGAGACAACGCGTGACTGGTAGAATTCAACGCTGTGCTTTGTCTTGTTACCAGAGCAAAAGAATAAAAATATTAAATAGTTCTTTTCTCCTGGTGGGAATCGAACACACTATCATCGCGTTTACACTCACACTTGTGCCCCAGCGCCACAACTGGCCTTTAATTACATATATAAATTTCATGCCAAAGAAAACAATTACTTAAAAGTATTCATTTGATGCAAAATAAATGTTTCTTATCAGATAGATAGCAAGCCGGCGTGGATGTTGCCTCATCTACCTAATACGTTCTATTACTTTTGTTAATTAGGCTTATTCGCGAAACTAAGTATTACTTACTTGTAATAACATTTAATAATGGTTCATTTATTTCTTAACTGCTATTATTTAATTAGAGACGTTTCTGTTAGAACTTTTTATATTATGTTAGCAAGCATTTAATCTTATTTAGCCAGTCTTATATTTATTTTCTGAAGAAATATATTAAAAACATACTTAATTATAATGAAAAATATATATCTATATTTATAAAAGAAGTAGTTGTCCTAACAATTTTAGATAGTCTAAAATTATCTCAGCGTAGTAAATTAAGATAAGTCGATAACAGATGTATCTGCGTTGATGTCTTTTGTAGGGCGGGTCTTACCGCGTGGGTCACGCGACCGTTCACGCTCTACGAGGCTTGGGGTCGTCAGTGGAACTAGAGTACCAGACCTCTAAGACATGTGTTTGGAAACAATTACGAACATATTATTACATATTTCATTATAATAATATTATAAATGTGAATGTAAGTTTATTTGTTACGCTTCTACGCCAAAACTCCTAAACCGATTATCATGAAACTTTGCACTTCTTCTTAGAGGCATTAGAAAGGAGATAGGATACTTTTTACTTAAAATATTTTTACTAAATATATAGTGAAAAACAAACATTAAACTATGGCGTAATAAATTTAAGTAAGCGGAGCCGCGTTTGAGTCTAGTCTAGTCTAATATTATGTATATTCTTAAAAAATATTTCTTTATTATTATACTCTTCTGTTCAATAATATTGAAATAGTTTTATTGGATTATATAAAAGAAAATGACTTTCTATTTTTATGATGTACCATATTATTCAATAGAACTAACGTCAGTTGCGTATGTTCAGTTTTAGTGTACGCTGGTCGCCAATGGGCGTAGCATGTGAAGGTATGAACGGAAGTCTTATTGCGGAATACATTTTTCGAATATTTAAAGTAAGAGTATGTAATACACACGCCATCTCAATTACCTTTACTGTTACGAATGTTTTAGATGGCAACACATATTTAAACTTAAAATTAAAAGCACTAAAGCATTTCGAAGGGGAATTTTAATATTCATAAAAGTTCAATCGTGAGGATCCATTATTTTTAAGATGATATGAAATACGAGCACAAAACGATATCTACATTTAAATATCTGTCAGAGTTCATGGACGATGTGACTAGTTATATATAGACAGAGAGTATGTGTAATTCACTGAACGAACAATGTGAAGATATTACGAAAGTCACGATTATAAGCTCGGGTATTATGCAAATTCGTAATCAAAGGTGCCAAAGAAGTGCTCAAGAAGACAGCGGGAACCCACTGGATTCAAAGCGCGCAGGACCGGACGGAGTGGTGAGCATTGGGGGAGGCCTATGTCCAGTGGATATTAAAGGCTGATGAATGGATGGAATCAAAGGTAACTCAAAGTTGTACTTGTAGATATTACCATTTTTTAAACAAAATATTCTGTGTAAGAAATGATAAGAATTTAGGACCAACAGATTTAGTAATGATTAAAATCGAATCGAAGAAAATCGAAATGCTAAATTTCTAGTCCTTTTATATGATATTTTAACAAGTATAGATAGACACAGGAATAAATACTTTTAATTTGTACAAGAGTTAAGAGGTTTCCAACATTAGTGCATGTCGCCGGTCGCGCTACAACACGCGTCCAGCAGAACGAGTGGGCGCGTCATGCCTCAGGAATGTCAAACCCGCTTACTACGAGAATCTTAACCGACCTTAGTACCATCGCAAATAAACTATGGAAATAAATAAACAATAAATTCAATTTAAATATAGTTATTTTTATTGATGTTTAAATACTTACATTGTCCCACAATAACAAGCATAGTTAAGCTGAAGTCGACTCAGTATTAAATGATATCATTATCTATAATGATTTCTATTAATTATTACAAAAAATATCGTAGCGGCAGTGGAATTTTTTAATTAATCAGATTGTAATAATAAAAATGTCAATATCATTAAATTAAATGTTAATAAATATATTTATGTAATATTCTCCATTCTGTGCAAGATTTTTTTTGTAATTTAATTAATTTTTTAACCGATTTCTGTAAAAAGAGGAGGTTATCAATTCCACAGTTTTTTTTATGTTAGCCTATTTTTACCTAAGAATTTTTGACTGGGTGAGCCGATTTTAATGATTCTTTTGAATTTGAAATCTGGTACTTCCCGTGTGATTCCATTTCAATTTGGTGAACTTCAACTTAAAATATTTAATAAGTATAACAAAATTATAATATGTATTTTCGTGCGCCGTTATTTAAATCTTCTTAACTTACTTTTAGATTTAACTAAATAAATATAAACGCAAAAATTACATCGAACGCGCAGCAAAATAATTTCTTTTAGAACTACAAGAGATTATATTCGTTTAAGAAGCTAACCCCGATATAGACTACTCTAGTAAAGACTTGTCGACGGGAAAGAAATAGAAATATGTGATAAAAAGCGCATGTTAGTCTCAAGCTTGTTGTTTTCACCGCACTCGGCTTTCGCGTGGGACCGCGCCGGTGCGCTTGCAGGTACTACTCGGATGTCTTATTTATAGAATTAGTAGTTTTAGATTTGTACGGAACCTTTTATATATCGAACTTCCTTTTGAAAGGTTCCAATCTTACAGCAGCTTTTCTGTAGATCACTAAATTATAATGAACTTCGCATCTATCTTGAGAAAAGTAACAAAAATCCAGGTCTTCTGAGTTTTTTCGTTCCTGTTTTTAATAAATATTTTATGAGCTTTTGCTTTATATTGTTTTATTTTTTTTTTTCATATAATTTTGTCATATTAACTAGTGAATATTGATTAATTAATTACCTAGCATAGTGGATTCGCTCCTAATGACGTGGAAAGTCGGTTGAGTCATCGAATTATTTTGGGTGAAGAATTAGGAATATTATTCGATTATGTGTATTAATCGAATACATAATAATCGAAACCATAAAATCATATTTTATAATAAATCGATATATACATATATTTTCAATGTTAGCATCTAGATATGACATTCAGATATAGCTTAAAGGAGTTAATTAATGCGACATGGTTATTTAACACTTCTCAATGAAAGTCAGTCGGCCGTTAACGTCATCATCATACATCTACTCGGATGTTGTGATTTCTTTTGAGGGAGGAACAGGTAGTGCACACACACGCGCACATTACGTGTTATGTGAATGTGTGCGTAATACATACGTGTATGTACGTGTATGTATACGCACTATACGTCCAAGCATACACATTGTAAGTGTGTGAGTTTTCACGTATCTAAGGCCTAGTTAAGTTTTGTCGCTAATGCTTTTTTCGCTTCGCTTCGCTGCGGCTAAAGACTTGATCATGGCGCATTACGTAAAAAATAATAGATAAACTTGACGTATACGATTTTTTAAGTATTACAGCAGATACGAATACTTAAATTAACTTAGCTAACGCTGAATCCCTAGCAGGATAGCCAGAGAGGACCGAGCGACAAATACATACCTTTTTCGCCTCGTCCACTGTCATCAGCCTCTTTATACATTCAGTTAAGAAAACATTATAAAATTATCAAAAATAACTAAATAGCTAACCCCAAGCATCAACGAGAGCTAGTAGCTAGCTGGTATATGCTAAGTAAAGTTTCTTTTATTACTTAAAGGCCGTCCGCCTTTAGGTCATAAAATTTTGCACGTACTATAGCGATAAAAACGATGATGTGACTGGATAGCTTGTCCTCGTAAAGATCAACGTGCGACTGATGTGAAATATTTCTTTTGTATCCTTTAAAATTTTTTTTTTTTGGCAAGATACGCAAAGGGAACCCGGGAACCTAGTATTAACACACCCTTAAGACACTTCCGTTCCTCACTTTCTGACCGAATTCTTGAGGGATTGAGTGTTGCGGTGCTTTAATTTTGTAATATGATTTAGTTAAGTGTATTTTTGACAAACTTCTAAATTATTGGGCTTATTTTTCTCATTTTACTTTTTATTTTATTATGACTACTTTTCCAACAGAGAGACGTTCGATAATCAAGAATTATGTTTTATAATATTTACAATATTATCATGCATATTGTATATTACCTACAAAACTAGGTACTTGTTCGTATTATATTTATCTACATAAATCTTCAATTGTAAGTAATCACTGATGGTATTTCAAGATAACAAAATTCTTATCATAAAAATAATTTCATTATGTTATCTGAAGTTAGAAAATTAAGTTAGAAAATAACCGTATTAAATTTAATTTTACTTAATATTTTTTTGTCCAGATGCCGACGAAAACATACTTTACATCTAAAATTATATTAGATAAATTACTGTTACAGCATTTTATCTAGTAATAAATTGCACAAAAAAAAAACATTATTTGGTATATATTACAAACGCGACCTAATGTGTACTTTTATTATAATGTTTTAATTTGGCATATATTATGAAGTAACTGGTGACTGATACAGACTTCCTGTGCGAACGTTTTATTATAGTGTTATGGCACTCGTGCGCACCGTGCACCGCGATCACGTACCCCGCAGACACGCAGGAACTCCTTAAACGTCCAGAGGCAACGGTCGGGGAGCTTTATCGGCGGATGCCTTCGACTAATCCAGGATTAGTTTGCAATGTGTGGTGTAAATTGTAATTAGAATTCAGCTGAGCGAGGCTCGACGTGAGCCGCAGCGGAGCAACGACCGTCCGCCGCCCCTACTGCCATCTAGCGCCCGCGCCGTCACGCCGTCACGCCGCTCATAGCGTAGCATCTCTATAATATGACTGTAATTAATTCGAAACACTTCCGAGTGAATGTAGCTAACCTATGAATTTAGGGCCTCGTTTGGCCGTACACATCGTACCATTAGTTTATGAAAGTTGCGCTTCCAATATGACTCGTTTGTTGGATCTAAAATAGTTCTTATACCGAAAATCTAACTCTTTTGTATGTTATGTTACTACAATTTGAACGTTTAAGGGAATATTTTGTAAGGAATATGGCAGCATTGCGGGAAAGCGGCTCTCTCTCGAGTCGGCCTCGATCCCGAAAGGCGCGGGCGCAGTGACGTGTCATCGGCAGAACGTGGGCTCGCTCGACGCACGTGAACTAAGTAATCCCGTACTTACCTCCGTACGATACTAAAGGAATCCTCACAGGTGGAAATGCGTTAAAAATGCAATCACTACACTCACGGCGATACTTCGCGCCTCAGCGGCGACCCGGTATACACTGGAGGCCGTATGGCTCCCCGCTCCGCCCGCGGGCCGGCGTGGCGGCCGGAGCCTCCGCGGGCCGCGCTCAGGTGAGGCGGAGGAGGGCGAGCGCGGAGCGCGGGCGCGGCGCCAGTGCCCCACCGCGCGCGGGACTCGACGCGCGCACACACAGTCCCAGCCATGTCCGCGAACGGGTCGGCGGCCACCGAGCCGCGGCTCTGCCACGTGCGGAAGGTGCCTGATTTCGACGGCTACGGGTTCAATTTGCACGCAGAGAAGGGTAAACCTGGTCAGTACATCGGGAAAGTCGACGACGGCTCGCCGGCGGAAACCGCTGGACTGCGCCGCGGCGACCGCATCCTTGAAGTGAACGGGCAGAGCATCGCGGGTGAAACTCACAAACAAGTCGTAGCACGTATCAAGCAGCGACCTGATGACGCCGAGCTGTTGGTCGTGGCCCCGGCGCCCGGAGACCCGATGCCCGACCTGGACGCGCCCGAGCGGCCCGCCTCCGCCGGTTCTGCGACCGCGCAGCCCGCGAACTCTATATCACCCGCCAGCTCCCCGGACTCGGCGGCGAACATCGATCGCAACGACTCGCCGACACCGGAGCCTCCACGTCTCAATCTCAAGATGACAGCCGCAGAGATGCGCGCTCACCTCGCCGCCAAGAAAAAAGTAGATCCCAAGAAGGTGCCAATGGACCTAAAATCCAAGTTTGACATCGTGAAGAAACTCTGAGGTGTACGTTGCGACGGTGTGCGTGCGCGGTGTGCCGTGTGACGTCGTGCGCACGCGCAGGGCCGGCCGCAGGTGCGCGCCGCGGGGCGCCCGCCCCCCTCCCCCCGCGCCCGCGTCGCTGCGCTTATCGCCGTACAGTGACATCAGTGCTCGTCGAAGTCATGTTTGATTTGCGATCGTATTCACTCGTACTATTCTTGTATAGTTTTAATGCGCCGCTGCTTCCCGACATAATGTAACATATCGTGCCTTCCATTTATTGCCATTGAATGTTGTACATATGTACTGCTCGTTGTTAAGGAATTTTATTTGAAAATTATTTTAAAATATTGTAATTATATTTAAGAGGAAGAATCAATTTTTATCAAATGATTACCTAAATGTGTAGTTAGATTTATTTACATAATTAAGTGCAATTATTGTTGAGTGATCAATAAAACTGTTTTGAAACATTTTATATCTCATCTTTTATATCATTGTCCCTGAGCCATGTTACTTTTAGCGTCTCTACGTTTGTCTCATGATAAATAGCTACAAACAGTACTTTTAATATGGATTTAACAAAACGAGCTGCCAACAAGCATTACGACATATTTTACCAAAAAATCTGATAATAATTACTATGAGCTAGAAGGCGCTTACTCATGATGAGCTAGATTTATAGTAATTAAGAGATAATAGTAGAGCAACATTAATCCCAAGTAGGTAATGTGAACATGGTATGTTCTAAGTGCCGTCATAAATATTTGTTGTTAAAGAAGTATTAATAAATGCAGTGGCCATGATTTCCTGTTTTTTAATGTTTGAAAACAATTTTAATGATTAAGGTCGTCAAAGATTGTAGATATCTCGTGCTAAGCTCTCAGTTAACATCGCTTGTAAAACCTCCGTGCTCATGAGCAACCGGTTTATAGATTTTTAAGATGGAACGAACAGACGCGGATTATATTATAAACCTACTTGTAGAGCATCCGATTATACTTTCTTTTTTTTCTCATAACACTAAAAATCATTTAATTTCTTAAATGTCTTAGTTCATTTACCTATATAATTACCATTTATTAAATTACTAATATCTATTAACAAATCTCAAGGTATATAAATCATTGAATATTATGCATATTTACTTTGTTTCAAACTGCTTCGTAAAACACGGGGATGCACCTTCTCTGAGATTTTTTGTATTATTTTAACATTGACTTATTAATGTTCCGTTTTCAAAAGTTTCACTGGCTAACGTGATTTTTAATACTCGTGGGGTATCTGTACCACAATACCACTTTTTCCTATACTTAATAACGATTCACACTTCAAAATTCATAATAATGTCTTAAATTGTAGCGTCTTAAGTACAAATACTTTATAATATATTTACATAAATTATTTTTGAATTATTATTGATTCCACACAAAAGAACTAGAATATAATTTAGCAAGTCACATAAAGATGACTTATTGGTACCTATAGTTTACTTACATTACCTGAATGAGAAATTAATTATATGTAGCATCATCAGTTTTTGCTAAAAGAGGTTATCTCACACCTCGCCACGGCCTTTGCGTCGGCCTCGACTGTCACGAGACGCCCGGAGTCCGGACCGACTCCAATAGTGTCCATACTTCATATCAATTCATCTCACGTAAGTGTCAATATAATTTGCGGTCTTACATTACGATATCAAGTACTATCTAATGCAACCCATTTTATAAAGCACATCATAATGAAAAAGTCCATTTTTCTACCAGCTTCACGCTGCATCCCGCGCATAGAAGAGTAGGTAGAACCCAATGTCGAGACACTTTTTCTCCATTTTCTGCCGAATTGTGGAGGCATTTCGTGTTGAGTGGCAGAACTCAACGCCGCGCTTTGCCTCGACACTAGAACGAAGAAATGAAAATATTAAATATTTAATTCCCGAGTATTGAACTCACAACCAATCACGTTCACAGTCACACACTTGTGCCCCTGCGCGACTGGCCTCGAAATGTCAATTAAAACTATAACAAAGAATAGCAATATACAAAAAAAACTTTTCTTTATGTGTTCTTATTATACCATATGTTGTTTTGAGAGTAGTGCTAACAATGAATTTGGAAAAATTTTATTCTAAACATAGTTCCATACAAAGTAATATTGATAATCAAACACAAATTTAATTGCAACTAAATACAGGGCCTATTGTTGTGGTGGCAGCTCACAGGCCACAGCTAGTAGCGCTGGCAAGGTCGCCCGTCGCAGATAGCACGACTGACTCACCCATTACGGCTATTTCCACTATATTATAGTTTTTATATTAACAAACAATATAATATGATTAAAATTTCCTGATAAAGTACATCCTCTATTTAAGTGATGAAGCAAGCTGTGCGAAGCCCGATATGATAGTGTGGAATTATCATATCAGCCTAAAACAATGTCTATTGATACTAAAACAAGTGCTTTTAATTTTGCTATGGTCGACATACATATATCTATATCTACATTAATTCTGTTCTAAATTTATTGTATAATATTTTTATGGTTGTTACAAATATATATATTACTTTATATTAGGTACTATTGTGTTGGGGAAAGCAGTAAACAACTACAACTAGAAATTTACCCTACGTGACAGGTGTACGAAATGTCCATAAGGAAAATCTATTGAGCAGACATTTTTAACATGTAATTTACAGTACGGTCAAGAAGTCGTAGACGCTTTGAAGTTAGGTTTTGTGAATTGCGCATTGTTCACTGTGGAAGAGAAAAAATCCTAAAATCAAATCTGCGCAGCCAACTACAGCTAACTTCAGGGTGTTCGTCGTGTTGACTGTACCCTCAGTTGTATATAACTTTTTTACATGTATGTTTTTAGTTTTAACTGGTTATTTATAACTTAAAGAGAAGGATGCAGAGATTAGCATAACGTTGCAAATAAGGCATCTTAAATAAATGTTCACTGCGGACGAGGAATTTAATGAAAGTAGATAACTTGAACCTCGCCGGGGTTAATTTTCCCGGTAGTGCCAACACACCACAGTTGATCATATCAAGACATTTTAGCAGGTAATATTTTACAACTTGTACACTCGTGTGATATTCCTATCTAACTCATTAATTTAGTACTGTAATTTATTTTTACTTTAGCTGAAGTTTCGATTATATTCAATTTATAGCACATTGACTGTATATTTAAATTGTAATTATTCTGTAAATTTAATCAGTTTTTTTTTTAAATCCATTCATTAGAGCTGACGTCCTTAATCTAATAATATCTCTTTAGCAATTCAAAGTAAGCCTTATCGGTTGTAATTAGTACTAATTATGAACCAAAGCATGTGGTTTTAACCATGAATAAAATGTAGGACGGGTGAGATAAGCTCAGTCATACATTTCGAACACACAAACAAATTTGTAATAGTGACGTTTAAAAATATACGTATGTATGCTCTTTTTGTTTTTTTTTTCGTTTTTTTAGTGTGTTCCCCACTTTGCCTCAACACCAGAGCGAAGAAATGCAGATAGATATAAATTTAAATAAATATTTCATTTCCTCGAGTGGGATCGAACCCACAACCAGTCGCTTTTACAATCACACTATGTGCGCCACGACTGACCTTAATTAATTTTCTCATTACTAATCAATCAAATTATATTTACTTTTCTAGATATCCTTATTAATGATTCAGCTCTTCAACCTGTTTAAAAATATAAGAAATATAAGTTTAGTTTGTATCACCTAACTTTTAGAATTGACTCAAAGGAAGCTATAAATGCAAAGTTAACATTTCGGCGAATTGAATTTTCACATAATGAAAAACTGATTTCCTATTATATTTCAAAGTAGGTACAATGAATATATTTTGGTGTATATTATGAAATATTCATGAAATCGTTAGCATTGGTCGCAATTGCCAAGTTTTCACGCGCTCAAGGATCGCGGTTCGTGAGGTTCCCGGACGCGGTGAAACTGTTCGACGCGTTGTGTCTCAATAACTAACTTACCTACGTTATTTGTAATCACGGCACAAACCCTCGTACTGGATTCAGTCAGCATGTACTAGGTACATCTCATGTCTATTTTAATTAAAACACCACTTAGTTTATTTTTAGTTTCACGCTGTATTCCGCACATAGCGGGGTAGGCAAAGGGACCCTGGGAACCTAGTGTTAAGACATTCCGTCCCCATTATTACGCTTCCGTTCTCAAATTTCTGCCAATTTTTTAAGACATTAGGCTCGGTTCAGAGCGAGAAAATCGAAAAAATTTAGTATTTCATACCCACGAGAGGAAATCGCACTCCGCCCCTGCGCCAAGACTACCTATTACTTATTTTTTTAAGCTATATGTACATATATAAATATACATCCCGTCCGATTTAATAATTTTTATTATTATGCTTTATGAGAGTTCCTCCTAGTAAGTTCCTCTGGCTCCTTCCTCTATTTTCCTTCCCTTTTGTTTCCCATAACCCAAGATATACTTTATATCCTTATAACAAACAGTACCTACCTACTTGTTATATAAAAGAGAAATAAACAACAGTGCAATTATAATATAAAACGAATACATATTCTGTATATTGTTAATCAAAACTGTACGGCTCATAGCACAGAGCGAAGGTTGTACTCGAGTCTCGACTAAGTAAAATTGATGGATCTATGCAGCAATTACACCTCATAGCAGTGTTACCTGCGCGTGCGCATCACATTGTACCTACTTAACGAACAGTTAAAAATCGTATTTAAGAGGAAAACACTACTTTGAGGTAAAAATTATAATTCACATTTATTTTATATGAGATCATACTGGTGCGTGTGCGCAAATAATTGTCTCTCTCACTTCTTTATCTACGAGACAAAATTGTAAGTTGTCCCTGAAATTGATTTGAATGGATTGTTCATAATAGCTATTAAAATTATTATTAAAATTAAAATAATTTTACGAGGCCAGTAGTATTAGTAGCACAAGCGTACAACTATAAAGCGACAGGTAGCTGGTAACGAGGCAAACCGCGGCGTTGAGTTCCATCACATCAGAATTCAGCGTAAGTGGGGAATGGAAATATCTTAACGGAAACGGAATATCAAAAACACTAGATTCCCAGGTTTTCCCTGCATATCCTCCTATTTCTCACAGATAGCAGTGTAGCCAGCACATATAGCAAGCATACAGCATGAAGCTTATAAATAAATAAATAATTTAACGATATAACGTTAAATATATAACGATAATACGTTAAATATATAACGATAATAACGAATTTAATGATGAAATAATAGTCAGTAATAAAGCGTAATTTTTTATATGTACCTATAGACATTGTATGTAGCTACCACTATGTCTAATAAGTGTATTAAATGCACGCAACTTAACAATACATGTTGTCGTTTAGGTATGACGATCGGTAGTAGTACGGTATATCCGGTTTGAACCCATTGTCCTTCTTTTCGCAACTGATCCGTGGAGCACTGATTCACTGCTATTTAGTGTGCTTCCGAGTAGTGACCTCATCGTAATTATTAATTTAGTCATAAAAGTTATCTCTTAGTAGTCTACGTCATGTTTTAATGTTGCGGTTTTAGTTTATTGAAGCGATTTTAGCCGTCAGTTATTTACAGGCGTTCTTTTGACTTAATTACAGTTTCACGCTGTAATTCAGCAACCTAGTGTTATAACACTTCGTTTTCGTTCCTATTAGGACACTTCCGTTTCCTACTAATCGATGAATTCTGGAGGCATTACGTGTTGATTGATGGAGCTCAGCGGTTATTTATAAAGTAGGACGTGGGATAAACGGAGTGTTTTAAAACTAGGTTCCCTCTCCCGACCCTGCTGCGGGATTAAGCGTGAAGCTGAATAGGAAATATAAATTCCGATATATAGAAACTAATATAATTGATATAGACATTATTTATGTATAGGATGAAGATGTTGCGTGGGTGACGGCGCGCCGTGATGTGGGAACCTTGCAGCCTTGTACACATCCAATGTTCGTGTACTTAGTAGGTACTTGAAGCTCGTCGTCACGATACTTACTCATCCAATGTTTCGACAGCCTCCTTACTCGTTGCCTTTCATACACAAATATAAAATTGACACATGAGGATTGACATAACACACACCTTACTATTAATTATTAAAATATATATTCTTTTATAAAATAAAAAAAAATATATTAAGGCTGTGTGTGGCTTTTTAAATCTTTCCCTAAGACTTCAGACTTCATCTTACTCAACACTCAGCAACGATCTACCTAATATTTTTCATTACTTTTTATGTCTCCTTGATGCGGTGATATTTGCATTATTCGTGGCCAGTCACTGCAACAATGTCGACTAATAGAGTAGTGAGAAAAACAAACAAATTAATGCTTGTATAGTTAGTTATATATTTATTATTCTGTATATAAGTAATAGGGTCGTCTTAGTTTATACAGACAGCTATAAAATTTGCGACATAATTTTGAAAAGAAAAAAAAAACACTCGTGGTGCAGGGGCACAGTGTGGGCCACGACAGGTTATGGGTTCGATTTTCACTCGAGCAAGTGAAATATTTAATAATTTCATTTGGTGTCCAGGCAAGGCATGGCGTTGAGTTTTACCACACTATACGCAATGTCTCCAGAATTCACTGGAAAATATGGATTGGAGTGTATTAACGCAGAAAAAAAGGAAACACATCTTATTATGTCTTATATATTCAGATCGGTATAATATTTTTTTTTTTATCTTATTACTTATGTTTATACTATGAATAACAATAAATACCATATTTAAGAGGTAGCCGCCAATTACCGACAGTTGTGAGCACGTGTATACCTACTATGTGCTAAGTTCCTCGCACGATCAGCACATTGCACATCGAGAATCGCGGCTGATGCGGCCTTGGTGGGACTCGCGACTCGAGTGCGCTCATTATGCAAACAAAGCCCTATAAGCCCTTTATTTGTCACTCAATACAATCACTAAAATTATAGTTAATTCTTTAAAATCATCGTTATTATTGTAAAATAATGTAATATAATGTAAGAGTTATGTGTTCTACAAAATATTAGATAAATCTATATCTATAGACACTTATAATAAAATTGTAGTTGATCGTTGTCTGAAAATTGAAAATATATGAAAAATGTTATTACTTTTATAAATGCAATAGAAGTCATACAATATTCTCAATTTTTATTAATAGTCTGTGCGTTTGTGCACGTTAATTTTTAGAAACGTCTTAACTGCAATTGTTTTGTTACCGTCGCTAGCTCGACTCACAAATTGATATCCAACAAACAGCCGGAACACTGAATCTTGATGTATAGAATCTGGAGACTTTGGAGAGTGAATCTAGGAAGCATGAAGAGAGTTTCTACAGGAACGGAAAATACGAGATTACCTATAAGTACGTTTCAAAACTGACACAAAAATTACGGGCGGCTTTTAGTAATATTTATGTACTATTGAGTGGGTACTTGACAGTGTAGAATGCACTTATAATCTACACAAATATACATTTTAGTAATATTATCGATAGTAATGTTAACTCATTTTTGTCACGTCTTTAGATTGTGTGACGTGATGTTGAGCAATGATACGGTTTATCGAGTTATCAATTAGGTTCGCTAGCGAGCATCGAGCTATATTATTGTATCTTTAAATATTCATAGTTTAATATTATTTTTCTTCATACAGTTATTTATAAATAATGTATATCTATGTATATGTCATTATCATCTTTATGACTGCACTTTCCGCCAAATTGTCGACGAATTGCGTGTTTAGTGGTGGAACTCAATAACCTTTGCCTCGTTCGATTCTTCTTTCGTTAATATGAAATATGATAAAATTAAAATAAAAAAAAACTAAATATCTTGTAGAGAGTATTATATGTTTTTAAAAAGCATAAATGAAGTATTTATAAATCATCTATTACATATTTGCTTCTATAGCCTGTGCCTGAACTGACAAGTGACAACTCACAAATGAAAACACAATATAACAATAACAAGCTTTCTGCGTTTTGTTTTTAAGAAGTTGTCAATGAAAACTTAATATTTTATTACAATCGACTATGTTAAAGTAAAATACAACCAATGAGAAAGTGTATATAATGGAAAATACATGCAGACTATGTTTGAATGAATCACAGGAAATTGTTGAGGAATTATGCGAGGGATGCGACATTTTGGATAAGTTATTCGTATCCTTATCTTATACCGTACGTTTATTGGTGTTTAAATTAACTGTTTTTATAACTACTATTAATACAAAATCACATGTATTTTTAATTCTAAGTTTTAAAGTATATTATCCTATAAAGGTTACTTTTCATCTACAATTTTCACATGTAGCAGAGAAACTGTAATAATAGATCACTCATCTTACTTTAGATTATGCAATGACTAGTCCCAACATTGAAATATAATATCTATTGAATACGATATTTTAAAAAATCTGAATTGATGTATAAAGTTGACACATTATTATTGTAAATAATATTAATCTTTATATTTTCACTTTCATTGCAGATACCTTTAAGATCAAATTTACCAAACAAAGTATGTCATAGTTGCAAAATAAAAATTGAAGACATTTATACATTTCATCAAACTATCAATCAAAATGAAATTATTTTACAAAAGAAATTTAATGCATGTAATTTAATAGATAGTGATATAAAAATAGAAAATGTATACTATGATGAAAATGAGACTGAATTTACTAAAATTTTACATAAAGACAGAAATATAGTAGTTAAACAGAAAATATTAAAAAAAAATACTGATATTGGAAAAGAATCAAAAATATCTGTTTTAAATGAATCAAATCATATACCAAAAGAAGAAATAACAAATGATAATACAAAACTACACAAATGTTTAACTTGCTTTAGTACATTCCCAAATCAATTAAAACTTTTAAAACATTATCAAACTGTAGAATTAGCAAAGTTTAATGAGAAAAATAAAATAAAAAACAATGAATTAATAAAGTATAAAGTAGAGAATTCTGAAAATGGTAGTTTAATATATAAATGTGAGAAATGTCTTAAGAAATATAATCAGAAAAGTTATATAGAAAGGCATATATTGACACATATTGAGAAGAGGCCATTTTTGTGTAAATTATGTGGTAAGATATTATCAACACCTTTAAAGTGTTTATTTTTTTAGTGTTTAATACATACATTCTACACTGAAGATAAGATAAATCTTTCAAAAAATTTATATTAAAATGTAATTGTGGCTGGACTCCAACCAACATCTTGAATTTAGACAGTTTTTAAGAATTTTTCCCATGGTTAGGGTTAAGGTCCTGCAGCATTTCCAAATTATTTTATCTTTATATATGTTCTACAATGTTTTTGTACAGTAAGAATTTATGTAAATTATTTTGTTAAAAATAATTTATCACAAATAACATCAATCATAATGAGGTCATTGTGCCAATGTAGTTAGTTTATGCAGTATCCCAATACTTCATAAGCTAGAAAAGCAAGGGTTGTAGGTTTGATCCACATTTGAGGGAATACTTGGCAATCAGGTTGAGAATGTAGAACTGAGTGTCTTAATGCAACATTCCCTCCGCCTTCCTGTTATGTGTGGGAAACAGTGTGAAGTCCAATAATTTTCCTTTTACCTACCTAATCTTCCTTATTATATATATAATCTTATTTTTCCTTATTTATTTAATTACAGGTAAAACCTACCCATCAGCCTCCACAATAGTAGCTCATGGAAAAATGCATACTGGTCTCATATACACATGTTCATACAAGTGTGGGTACAAATCTGTACATAAACATGTTGTGAAGGATCATGAGAAACGGCATGCTAAGGAATTTAAGGTAAAGAGGCTGTGTGATTGTAGTTACAAAAAAAATATTTTTTTGGAATGTAGAGAGAAGAAATACAAAAAAAGTAGCTTCCACCACTCAACACATAATATCTTGATTGTGATATGTGGGGAACGGAATGTGCCTACCTTGTTTGGCGGGATACCACACACGGAATTAATAAATATATAATTATAAGGAAGATCGGCACATTTTTTAATAATTCATTAAAAATATAATTTTTCTTGTTAAATTATATAAATACTAAAAGTTCAATATTTTTAAATCTTGTTTTATTTACAAACAAAGAAAATAAATTCTATAGCAATAATTGAATGCAATGTTTTTTATTTTTTAATTTCAGTATAAATGTGAAATTTGTAGCAAAGGTTTTCAAGTGAAGACCTGGTATGAACAACATTATAATATACATAATGGTGTGAAACCATTCACCTGTAATATATGTGGGAAGACATTTCATTTGCAGAAGTAAATATATAACTTCTTCATTATTAATAATAATAGTACTTTATTGTATATTTACAATTTATTATGATATTTGAGGCCATCATGGCCTAGCATCACTGACTGTAATTGGGAGTGTGGTGGGTTCGATTCACACAGGGGGGAATTAATTATTCTCATTTCTTCTTTCTGTTAACAATAAGCATACAGGAGAGCAGAACATCGTGGTATATTACCATTAGGTTCCCTATGCGTGAATTCTTCTACATATGCAGCATGCGGCTAAATGATATACTTATTGCACTGTTTTACTTGTATCTTTTGTAATTAATTGTTAATAAAACTTTAATTTTAGATATCTCAAAACTCATAAAAGCAATGTTCATCCTCAATCATCAGACCGCAAGCCATGGATTTGTAAACTTTGTTCACTGCCTTGTGATTCTAAAAACACATTAAACTTACATATGAAAGTTAGTATTGAATATTGTTAGAATCAAAAAATAAATTCAATTTTGAAATTCATTTCCTGGGGTGGCACCATAGACCACAGTAATAAAATATACAACTAAAAAGCGACAAAGAAAAGAAAAAACTTTACTGTATTCACTTCATTAAGGCTTTTCTTGTGAAGAGAATAATTCATGAAAATACTCAGAGGCTGTAGGATTCCCACTTTAGAAAATGCATTAATTTAATTTCTTCGCTTTGCTACTCAACAGGCAATTTCTCGCGTGTTTGGCGGAAGTGGAAAACGGTGGCCTTAAAGCTAAAAAATAAAATTAACTCTTATGAACATTTTTTTGGTTTACAGCAAAAACATGACATAGTGATAAAAAAGTCAATACTCTGTGACATTTGTGGTGTAGTAGTTCGAGACGCCCAACAGTTGAAAGAACATAAATGGTCACTGCATTCTAATATAAAACCATATGTCTGTGGGTGAGTATTATGTTTATTTTTAATTATTTATCCACTTCTACCATTTTATTATTTTTGTTTCATTTTCCAAGGCCGTAGTGGTGAAGTTTTACGAGAACTACTTAAAATACATTTCCCAGTATTTTAAGTAGTCCTTTCCCCAAATGATAATTGAACCCACAACTATCTCGTATATAGTCAGGCAATTTCCAATGGCAATAATGTAATCTAGTATTAATAAGTTATCTACGTTCTGGTTTGAAATTGAGCAACTATTTCAGTCTTAGAAGTAGTATTTATCGAGGAAGGCTTCCCAGTCCCCTCGACGGCCGCGACGGCGCCTTACAGTCGTCGACTTCGTCACAGGCAGCCACTTAGCTCGCTGTAAAAGCCAATAGGGCTAACATCATTAACCTCATGTTGGAAAAACAAAAAAAATCGAGGAAGGCTATAGGTTAAATTGCCTTACGTTAATTGTGTCGATGTAGGTTACACCTGTATACTGTACTTGCAGTCTGAGTTAACCCCCAGACTTAGACTGTACCAAGTATCATACACAAATTTATTTTACAATTTGTGTTTATTTTACAAACGATGTTCCCGTAAAAGGAGCGCTCATGCTTCCACTCTGTATAAATTTTAAAAGTAGTAAATGTGTTACATTGTTTGAAAAAGTTAATGTATACTAATATTGAATATTTTTTTCTAGCATTTGCAATAAATCATTTCCTAAGAAATTTACACTTAAAGTACACGAACAAACACACACGGGAAAACAATATTTATGCAACACGTGTGACAAGATGTTTTCAAGAAAGAGTACTTTACAGAGACATATATTAAGGTAATTTTTTTTAGCTTCCGGTTGTATCACGCATATAGCAATGTAGGCAAAGGAGTGTTAATACACTCTGTTCGAAACATTCTTCCGAATTTTTGAAAAAGACATGGTTGAGTGGCGGATGTAAAAGTAAGCCACGCTTTGTTTTGGTTACCAGAGTGAACTTTTTTCATGTCGCTTGTAAAGTAGGGACAGAGTATCGGGTGACGAGTCACTTCGTTCTCCATTTACCATCTAGGGTTTACCCTAGAGGTACAAAAAAGACATAATGTATAAAAAATATCAGTGATTGCCCAAAGCCAAAATTACCATTAAATTTCAAAATGTAACATCGGTGTCTATTAGGAACAAAAAAGATTGTTTTATTATTGACACTTTATACAAAATAGGTGAAAAATATCATCATATAATCATAAAAATAAAACTTAAAGGCGAGTCCTTATGCTGTTCTTGAAAAAAATAGTAATGACGGTTTTTTCCCGACTGCTAAGGAAAGGTTATTTATAAGTGTTGCCACTCTGTTATTAGAAAAACACTCAATTATGTAAATAATCATAACCGAACATTTAAATTCGGTCGAAAATAAATATTTCCAATTTTTTTTATATCGGACAAGAAGCTGTCGTAGCGCAGAGGCACAGCGCCCGACTGTGAACGCGGCGTGTGTTGGTTCTATTGTTACTTGGAAGACTGACTTATATAATTACCTTACTCTTGTAGCAAGCGCGAAGTTGAGTTCCGCCACTGACCACGCAATGTCTCGAAAATAAGGCGGTGCGTGGGGAACCGAATGTCTTAATACTAGGTTTCTTTTGCCTATCCTTTTGTATGCAACGTGACACTCATTAAAAACAATATTTGCTTTCAGGTTTCACATTGACTTAAAACAAAAATGTACAAAATGTCAAAAGACATTTCTATCAAAAGAAAAATGTATAAGTCATAAGAAGAGTTGCTTAGAGACAAAACATTTAAATAAAACACATGAATCTCAAGATAATATTATTAATAAATAAAATTTATATTTTTTTATTAATTTACTTGTGATGATGTTCTGACTATAGCATCTAAATCTTGATCACGTTGCTCCTTCAACAGTATTTTCTTAGCTCTAAATAATAAAATGCAAATAAGAATTACAAAACTTCAATGTTATAAGTTTTAAAAATAAAAAATAATATTTACAATTTTTTTCTCTCCCGGTATTCTCGCATGCGTTGGGCTGCAGTTTTCGCCCGTTTTTTTGATGACTCACTAACGTTTTTTTTCTTCTCTCTCCATCGCCGTGTTGCCTCTGCAGACATTTCTCTTTCTTCTATTGTCCGTTTTTCAGAGGGTCCAGGTATTTCGCCTTCTGATGGATCAGTACTTCGAATATCTTCTTTAGCAAATTCATTTATTGCATATGATTCCTGTTGCTGCTTACTTTGTTGTTTAAGCAATGCTTTTCGTGCTCTGAATTGTCGAGCACGTTCTGCAGAAGTTTTTGGCGCTTTTTTCAACCTATAATTTCATAATTTTAGTTTTGTAAAGTTAGTAAATTATTATTAATCACAAATGATTGTAAAAATAAAATTCAAATTATTTAGCTTCTTCCAATAATTTTTGTGATACGCACTCACCTACGTGCTCCATTATCAGTTGATTGGATCGCACTAGGTTTAAAATCTTGCCTTGAATACATTGTCACACACATTTTATGTACATTACACTTTTTATGTACAATTATAGTTGATGGGCCTGGAGCAATGCTACCATATTCGGAGTCTGTGTCACTTCCTGCCATCATTTGTTATTATTCAGCCGAAAATTCACAAAATATGAACTTTAAAATGAATGTACAAATATATTCACTTTAAACCTATTTTATTTAACGTATTCAAAACCAAAATATTATATTATAAAATAGTTCAAAATCAATATTACTTATAAAAGTGTGCTAAAGTTTACACCAAAACTGAATTTTTCGCCATTTATCTAGAAAAGTGTTTTCAACTCTAAAAAACCCGGATCACCAAGGGTTCCCGTACAAAAATTAGAGGTATCAAACTTTTGTGAAAATCGAACTTAGCTTAGCCAGAGCCCTTTCATCTGAAATCTCACTTGAACTAGCGGCTTGAATACTAAATTTGGTAGATGAAGGCTCTTGGTAGATAAAGTTCCTTTTTTCCCCTAAAAACAATTTAACAACTCATAGTTTAGGAATGATTTTTATATGTGTAATTGAATTATTATGTTAACTTTGGGACACCTTTACTTGTCTAAATTGAAGTACGGAATTTTTTTTATTCAACCACTATCTCAAGTGGGAATCTAACGCACAATCATAGTATATACATTCAGGTACTTAAATATAGTAAAACTATAAAATGTTACTTGCTTTCAGTTGTTGTTTCATTCGCAAAACTATTTTTTCCCAACATGTCTGCATTTAAAAAGTATTCACTTGTTACTACATTTTCGTTATCTAAAAAATTCGAAATTATAACGCCAATTAATTTTGTATTGACATAAAATTATGTATAGATTAATTCATTTTCTGAAAAAAAAACAATAGGCATTTTTTTGTAAAGCTGAAATAAGAAAAATATTTTTTATATAATCATTCCGCTAAAAGTGGATCGGTCTACAAAAACATAGTATAAACATTCAGGCAGTTAAATAATAGTAATATAAAATTTTACATACTTTCAGTTATTGTTGTTTCATTCTCGAAACTACTTTTTGCCAATATTTCTCCACTTTCATGTAAGCATTTGTCATCAATGTTTATATTTTCTACTTTGATAGAATTATCAAAAAAATTCTGGTGAGTTTTT